>JAJQWJ010000024.1:4252629-4373086 GCA_023637945.1 Phaethornis superciliosus
GCAATACATTTGCATTTATCATCTCATATTATTTCACATTATGTCTTTAAGAAGTCAGAGAACCTGCCCTACAAGGTTATTTGACTGAATACTTGTGTGTTACCTATAAATCTCCCCAAAGAGGCCATTTTACCAGCTGTGTGTGGTGGCTCTTCAATTCTTGCTGTTGAAGAGAGAGAATCTCATTTCATCATCTGAGCATTCCCTTATTTGTGAAAAGCTTTCTCATACCAAGTACCATATTTAGCAAAAGTAAGCAAAATTCTGCTCAGCTTCATATATTTTTCTTCAGACCTAGGCATAATTTTCCAAATAGTTTCTTTACCTACAATCAAGTAGGGAAGGATACAGAAAGATTCAGGGAAATGTATTAAACTACCAATAGGTGATCCTAAGATCTACCCATTCCCTGTGAAACAAATTACATGCCCACAAACTTCTTGGACTTCACTGGTCCAGATAAAGGCATGAATTGATGTAATTTCCTCAACAAGCACAGAAGAATTCTGCAAACAATTAAAAACACAAATTTCTTGTTTGCTTGACATCAGATTTATTCAAAATGGTGCCTGCTCTTTGGGGCCTAAAAGAAAATTTTTTTGAGGTATGTTTTGAACAGGATAAGCATTTTTTCAGATTATTCCCAGCATAATATGCCAAGCAGAATACAGTGCATTTGATATTTCCTCGAAAAAAAAAATAAATCAATGAACTGAAGCATTCCCTCTAGACCTATAATATTTATTTCAATGTTCTGTCAATAAATATAACAAGGTTAGTTTTCTATCAGATTAGTTGGAAGAATCATTTGAAGGAAGTTCTGTTTGGTAAACTGGGTTGCAACAAGCAATCAATAAGAAAAAATTCCCTTGTTGTTATTGAAAGAAACATGGAACTCTGAGGAGTTGTCCCAGAACAAGTATTTATGTCTCTGCCACAGAATTCTCTTGCTGGCACCTGAGGACCAATTTGCTAGCCTGCTTGCTTCCACATGCCAAAGGAGAGGAAATGAAAGCACAGAGGAAATCTGAGACAATGTTTGAATCCTGGCATCACTTTCTGAATACTGCAGTTCTGCTCCTTGTTAATAGGAAAATCCCTGGTGATTTCTTTCCTGTGTTAATCAAACCATAATCTCCAGTGTAAAATCTTGACAGCAGCACTTCTCAATTTCAGTGGTCCTCTTTCATAAAGTTTTATAAAAATAATGCAAAACTCATATTGCAGTTTCACCATTTATTTGTGACATTGGAGAGCCAGGAGGAGACTGGGTTGCCTGACTTGCCTTCCTGCTAGAATAATCTTTCTCTGACAATTACCAAATCCTGTTGAACGTGCCAGAGGCAACATTCTCACAGTGTTCTGTGCTGCAAGCTCTCCTCTACAGTTAGCAAGGCTGTATGACAGGCTAGATGTGCCAGTTTCTTGAATGAATATTTGATTGTTGGTTTTTTTTTTTCCTAAAAATTTTTCTATTTTGGAGATTTTCAACTGATTCTTTCTATCACTTCTGTAGTTACATTTATCTGTCGTTTTGTGTTAACTGATACCTTGCTCCTTTATATAAAACTGAGATGTCCATAACCATCAGCAAGGGAAGGTCAGCTGCAAGTCTCAGAGTAACCTTTGGAAAAGCAACTGCATTCCAGAACCTTTAGGTAGTGATAGGCAGCTTAGCAAGTTTGCCAAGTCAAGGCAGCATTTGTCAAGTGAGTTTTTATCTCTGCATCTTCCCAAAGAAGATGTGCCCAGTCATCAAAGTGCTGAACCTGCTCTCTGGCTCCCTCCCTGGATGTGCAGCTCTTGGGATGTTCCCTTCACTGCGATTTCCCCAACTTCTTCTCTTGCCCACAGCTGCTGCTGTTTTCTCAGCCATGCTGGAGTTTAAACACCTCTTAAAGATCCTCTGCTGGAAAGTTGGGCTGAAATTGGTTCCCTCCCTCCAGCCTGGAGAGAAGCATAAAAGCTGCTGCCCCTGTGTCTCAGGCAGAACACCAGTGCCTCTGCTTTGTTCTTATTTTGTCAGCCCAGCAAAACTGACTCTGGACATTGCACCGTTGTCTTTTTTCTTTTTTTTTACCAAAATCCCCCACAAAAAGGTACTCAGTGTTATACATCATTATTTTGTTGTCAAGCAATCTATCCCATTCCATAGAAAGCCTGTAAAAAAAAACAGTGGTGATCCAGGTGCTCTAGGTTTTTCCTCTCTAGCTTAAAGACTCCTTATATTAAGTCATTCTAAATGGAATCTTTTGTATTTAATAATTCTATCACTCTTGATTTCTTTTTCTCCTAAGCCTGAGCGAATCGTACATGGAATAAGAACCTGCTGTGTTGTTCTGTCCTGGTTTGAGGTAAGACAAAAACAATTTTCTTTTTAGTAATAGTACTCAGAGAGGTAGTTTTTAGCAAATTCATCTGTTGTTCACATAAGTCAATAATACAGGATGGCCACCACATGAAAGCTAATCTCAGAACTCCAGTAAGAAAGAAACAGCTCCTAATTCCCAAGCAGTATTTTTGTGGTTTTTAAAGAATGCTGTTGAATCTGCACTTGGAACAGAGTAGCTGGATCTTATTTATAGCTCTGTTCTGTCTGGTTCATTTCCTGTTACTTCCCTACAGAATGATATGAATGAAAATGACACTATTGACTATGTGGTTAACAATAAAAGAGCTTATAGAAATTAAGATTTTTATAGTTTCAAGACTGAGGCAACCAAAAGCCTAAGAATTATGATCTTAAAGAACAGGGGAAAAATCAGGCTGTATTAGTTGAACAGGTCCCACTGGTGGATCATCTGGGTTTTGGGTGGTTTTTTTTTTTTTTTTTTTGCTATTTTTGTTTTAAGCAAAACTTTACAAATTCCAAAGTTGCATAAAGCATATTAATATTGAGAAAGACTTACATAGGCATGGGACTCTATGTCATAACTATAATTATTGGTTTCATTTGCAGCCAAACTGCAAGACAGAATTAAATTCCACAATGTACACTTTTTAAAATTAATATTATTTTTGTGTGTTCTTAATTTTTTTGCTTGTTCAGTGTTTTCCAAATGAGCAAATAAACCACAGAGCACTCAAACATAAATCTGCACAAAACCAGCAAAAGGCATTTAATATATCTGTAGAGCGTGCATGTTGCAGACTGCAGACAGCCAGAAATACAAAAGCAGAAAAATGAAAACTTACGAGTATTTCCCAAAAGCACTGCTGAAGAGTATTGTATTATGGAAAATACTATAACTTCCAAACTAAATCAAGAAAATTTTTATTACTTTTAACTCCCTCAGAAGCTGGATTATGCTGAATTTTGTCTATAAACAAAGAAAACAAGGTGCCTGTCTTAGCGAGCTTACTCTGAGCATTTAAAAAAAATGAAAAACCAAGAGAGCAGCCAGGTTGGTGTGAGGATGTGCTGGAGGTGAGCTGTGGTGTCATCTGGAAGAGTTCTCTGCAGTCAGAGCATGGCAGAAAATCTGCAGAGCAATTTCAACCAAGGATGCCAAGGACTTGGCTGCAATTGCCCAAGATGAGAATTGCTCACATACCACACTCTGGCTGTAAGTTTTATTCTTTGTGTCCCATAGTCATGTCTGATGGCTCTACACCAAGAAATTGATTTCAGAGAGTCCCACACTTGGAGGTCCTGAGTACACTATTTAAACTCCAAAAGCATTTCCTGTTTTAAGGGGAATTCTCTTTGTAGAGATGGGTGTTTTCTGGCCTACGCACCACTGACAAAGGGGAACAGGTAGAAGGACTTGTATTAGAAGTAAGCAAACACTGTGACATCCTCAGGGTAATTTGAAGTGAAATTATTCAGACCATTTGTAATAACTTACAGGTACAATTATAAATAAATATATTATGAACAAGACTACATTCAGTATAAATCACATAAAGTACACATAGCTGTCTTGTTGCTCCTGCCCTTGCATTTAATGACATTTTGATGTACATAATGTATGAACAACAAATGTGCTAAAGAAAATCATCAATATATAAAGAGGAATTATCACAGTGAGTGTAGGTGGCAAACAAAGAAGGGAACTTGAATTTTCAAAGAATGCAACTATGTGGATCAAATGAAACAGCCTGATTGCTCAGATTAAAGAAAAGTTATAGAGATACTACAGACTTTTATCAGACAAGCTTGGTTTCTGAGAGTCTCTGTGAGACAAGGATAAAGAGAAACAAAAGCTGTATGGCATGAGAGTACTTTTCTCAACGCTTGCCTATGCAAGACCTTGGCCTTACACTTTGTCATCCACTCCATATTTACTGAAATGTAATGCAATGTAAATTTTGCTCTATGCTTTCCTACTTTATACTGGTGTGAAGTTAAGGAAACTGAAAATGAAGCAAGAATTGGGAATCAGCAGCCTAGGATGAAATGCAATGCCTTGGCATGGGATGCCAAGCTCAGGGCTGAAACAACATCAGTCCTGGGATCTCACATTCAAACTGATTAAAGCTCTGAATTTATGAATCTTGATTGCACCCAGCAGGGTATCCTCCTCAGTGATGAGATAAAAAACAAATTTGAAGTCTGTCTCTCCAGTATACTGTTACTGCTGTGAAGGTGGAAGGAAAGCTAGGTTTGGACATACCTTTATTCTCTGTGCAAGAAAGCTTTGCCTGCCTCCATCTTTCTTTTTGTGCCTTTCCTTTCAGCGGTTTATAATGAAGATTTGCATTCTTTAAGGTGCCTTACAAATTGTTTCTTTCCTGTTAACTAGTAATTGGTTTTACTTTAAAGTTCATAGCTGGAGTGGGGGAAGTCCCCAGTGAAAAATAGCCACTTCACTAAGCACAAACCAATTAATTGTGTGAGGAGTTATCATACAACAGGAGATGTTACAGTCTTTACACACATATGTGTAAAAAAATAGTGCAGCGATATTAGATGTGACATTGCTAAAATAAATTATTGTCTGTCAGGGACTGTCAGATAAACTTGGTGTTGCATTTATTTCAGTTGGAAGACATTTTTGTTTTTCCTTTACTTTTAGAAAGAAACACATTAAATTACACTTACATGACTGTGTAAATTTTGTCAGTTTTAGAGTGCACATTTTCCAGGAAGATTGTTGCTCAAGTACTAACTGGAAGCTTCATCATGTAGGATAAGATTAAAAAGGATCTGTAAAGCTGTTCAGCTTCTTCCCTGGGGGACCAGCTCAGGATCATTCATCAGAGTATTGTTCTGTATATAGTTTTGTCCAGTTTTGGTTTTTTGTGTATCTTGGATTAGGTTTTTTTTGTGAATGACCACAGCACAGTTGTTGGGGATTTTATTTTTGTACTTCCATTCATCAGAACTATGTCTAAGCTTTGGAGAGAACCCTGAAACTTTGGGACTGTGATGGTGCAGCTTGACTTTAGCATCCGCTCCTGTGACATTATTTACGTGATGTATTTCTCACAGATTGCCTTGAAGTAGGAACTGCTACCCATCACACCCCACCCCCAGTTCCATCTGGGATCTGACCATCTCCCCATTTTCTATATAAACCTAAAAAGTTTCTATGCATTCTTTCATTCCTCTGCCAGTGCTCAGCCAGTATGTGTGCAAGTATTCTTTCTCTCAAACCTCTAAACCTGGCTGGAATTACTGTAATGAATGTATAAGTGACAAAAAGAAAAGCAGAGTGTAAAAGATGCTAATCAGCCTTTGTTCTTCTCAGACATGACATGCAGGACCTGAAGTATAGATTTTGCATGGCGAGAGAGAGATTTTAATTAAGCGTCTTAGTAAAGAAATCCTTCTTGTTTTTTTTTCAGAATAAATTAAGGAAGTAACTTTGATGCAATATCATTTTCATCTAATCAGTAACATTCTGAAATTACCATGTTGTTTTCCATTAGAAATACCATCATCCAACAAATCTGATAAAATAATATTTAACATAGCTATATTGCAACCTCAGCTAACATTATCCTGGGCATGTGTATCCACAGAACAGCAGATGATGAGTGAACTGACAAATGTTTATAGGCAGAAGAGGCCAGAAAGTATCAATAATTTTATATACTCCCTTGAATAAGATGCCCACATCCAATCTAAGTTTACTAATAATTAAATAAAGGGTTTTGTCATCTGCATAGAGAGGATACTTACTACTGACACCAGTAAGAGGTAAACGTCATTATCTTTTAATTGTATTCACACATTATTAACCTCTCCATTAAAACATTTGACTTCATATTTGGCATTAATTCAGAGGTTTTTGTTTGACATAAACTAATATGTGGACATTCCCATTGACTTTTATACCAAAGTGTTTGCCATTTTTCAATGTAGAAAAAAGAGTGCATGGAGGAAATCATCTTGCAAAGCTCAGACAAGAGCTGTAAATCCAGAAAAGTGATGGAGTTCCAGCTGCATGACTGTGATAAATGTGAGTGGTGGCAATGACAATTTTATACAACTGTAGCCAAATTTGCAAAGTTCATATTCAAGCCAGCCAGAGGCAGGCCACAATTAGCCTTGCAGGTCCAAGCTCTCTTTATTGCTCCTAATGCTTCTTTTCTATGACAGTTGAGCCTTGAGGCAAAATCAAGTGGGTGCCATGCTTGCCCAAAGTTAGAGCTCGACAAAGCAAACCAAGAATGGAAAACTGAGACACCTGGAGGTCAAATGGCTTGCTCAGCAGCACTTAAGGAATCTTTCTGTGAGCTAGGAGCAAAAGGCAGCTCAACTAAATAGAATCTCTCTCTCACAATACATGCTTCTCTTTCTAATGGAAGGGGTTTTCCCAAGAGTAAGGTGTTCCCAGCTGAGGTGTAGGGAGTTACCTTTTGCTTGTGTCATTCAGTTCTGTAAACAAGTCACATGAAGATTTAATTTAATGTAAAGCAAGGAAACCAGAACTAATTGCTAACCTATTTTTTTTACCTATCCCAGAAGCTGAACGAAGGGTTTAAGGGGTATGAATAAGCATTACAAGAGCAACAAACTTTCCCTCTCAGAACAGACCTTCAGAATCCCTGCAGCTCCTTTAGTCTGGCTAGATTTTTACCAGTTCAAGCAATAGGAAGACCTAAAACTGCTGGTAATTTTTGTGTGATTTAAAGTCCTGTGTAGTAGACTCCACTGCAAGAAAATAGTTGCTGTTTTTGCCATCACACTCTAATGCAATTTAATGTGGTGTCCTTAAGACTGCTACACACACTAAAATCTCAAATACAGCTCTCAGCAATAACTTTTTGTGGCAGAAGACAGAAAATATCCCTGAAATAGTATTTGTCTGTCTTGTAGACCCTAAATCCTGTCTAACCACATACAGCTGTGTTTCTCTGAGCTCTGGTGTAGCAGAGGATTGTGCTTTTTTCCTTGTAGGTAGAGCAGAAGGAGCTGTCAGGGCTAGGATCTCAGAGGAAATCTGTGTCAAGCTTCAGCTCTGCTCACCTGGTGCAAGTGAGGGCTTGGCACCCTCTGCAGTCCTGTATATGTACAGGAACATAAAATGGTTTGTGTTCTTCCTGTTCAGTTTTCCTTCTTTGATTCTGAACACAAATAACACCTGGACCTAATGAGAAGTCAGTGGAAAAAGCCCTGGAAAGATGGTACAAGTAGTCAAGAGTCCTGAAGGATTTGCGAATTGCAAACCCCCAGCAGTGTGTGTTTCCCTTCCTTCTGCCTCTCCTGCTGTCCCAGACCAATTTATCTTTTGGTCCTCAACAGGAGATGCCCCACTGCCAGCAGAAACTTTTAATGATGCTCAGCCTCCCATGCTGCTTTGGAAATAAGCTCTGAAGAATATGGCAGATTTTGCAACATATTCTCCCTATAAATAAAAATGTATTTCTTCCCAGGAATTCAAATCCTCTTCCACGTTTTAGTGCTGTGGAGGTTTTTCTTATCTCTTTGGGGTATAAGTGGAAAGTCAGCTTGGGTTTTGAGGATACTGCCCCTTGAGCAAGGAGCAACTTAGCATCACAAATTGGCCCATCCCTTTTTCTGGACCATCTACGTCCAGGCACCTTGAAATTAAGGAAACCCAGGCTCATTCAGCTTGAAAAGGACCTCTAGATGTATGTGGTTTGACCTGCCCCCCCTCCAAGTGGGACCAGGTCTGAAGCTGACCAGGTTGCTTAAAGTTATACTACAAGATGCCAGGGGAGCACAACTGACCCATGGTTTTGATGTAAAGGACAGAGTTGGGAGAAGATGAACTTCTGGAGTTCTGTACCCTCCATTTTTATTCCCTCTATCTTGGCTCCAGCATTCCCTAAAGCTCTTTGGTTTGGGGTTTGGTTTTTTTTATGCTTTCCTTTCATGAATGATGTTCTTAAGCAGTACAGAGCTCACAACTTTTTCAGATCATAATGTTCTTTATTTTCTTGATGTGGTTCACTTAGAGGCACTTTAAGGAAACATTTTCCTCCAGGTTTCTTGTGAAAGGAGATTGCTTTGCAGAGTTTCTTTATATTCAGATTATTTTGACTTTTACACGAAGTGCAAACGTACATTGATAATAGATGGAAATGGTCAAAAAGGAGACATTCAAACTGCTTGCACATGCTTTTTGAAATGTGTTTCTGCTCTGAAAAGTAATTATGTGAATTTGACCTGGCCTCACTTAGCTCATCAGCTCCCCAAGAGTCAAGTCTGTTGACACGAGTAGAGTGGTTACTGTTGTTGGAATGGTATTCCTGGCTTCTAGCTGAGGGACTGAAATTTGAGATTTTGTGCATCATTGATAGGTTGTTCTTTTTCCCTGTAAATTCTAACTGCAGGAACACCTCAAGCAGTCCCCTGCCTTCAGGATATGGTTGACAACACTGCACAAATGTGACTGAAGTCCTGATAAGCAAGTGAAATGATAGGGATGCATAAGTTTGCCAATCACAGAACTAAGAGAATTTTGCTGGACTGTTGGATGGAACAAAACTTTTGTGAACATGGATTGGGAATACTTTTGCACCTACTACAGGTAAGAATGCCATGTAATTTCTTATGTGTCTGGATATACGTACACCTCTGATTTTTTTTTTCTAAGCCCAAGAAGAATCCCAAGAATCCTATGCATTTAGACATAGTTCTTATTTATTTTTAAATTTTGGGCAAGAGTTTGAATGTGCAAATAGTGGCTTATGAAGATCAGATTTGTCTTTTCAAAAATCAGATGTTCTTACAGGAACTTCCTTTTTCCCTTGAAAACTGCCATCAGCTACTCCAGAATGGTTCTTGAATGTTCATAGATTTGAATTTAGCTTTGTTGGTGAAAAGCTGATACTCTCTCTCTGAAGGAAGAGAGGCCCATCACCATTTTAATCCATTTCCAGTCTGCTCTCCAGCCCCACCATTGATGCCCCTGCCTAGCACATGGAATGATACAGCTGTCCCCAGATTTCTCAAAAGATGCAGACCCAGTGCTTGCCAGATGATTGCATATTAAAAATTGCATCCCTCACTTGCATAAGGACACTAAAATGTGTGAATTTAGAAGCACCATGATATCAGGTATTACTTCCTTGTGTATAATATACACTCCTCTTTTCACTGAATCAGAAATACATGATCAAAAATGCAGATTTTTTTTTTTAATACTAATATGCAGCCAAGGGGATTTTATTATATAACAAATAGTAACAGTAAATATGATCAGTGCTTAGACTGAGATAGAGTGCTTTTCCACAGAATATGGACCCTGAAATAAGTGATAAAAAGAACTTAGTGAGCGAAAAGTATTAGAGTGGGGTGTGTCAAGCAGTACACTGGAAATTTCATTAATACTAATATTTTTTTTATTTGTTCTTCTCCACATAGAGTTTCAAATCTTTCCATTGAAATCTTTCTGTAGAAATAAACCTGTTTAAAAGAATTTGCTTCTGTGTCACAGCATGCCTTCAAATTTAACCAAAAGTGAATGTGATAAAAAAAAAATTGATCAGTTGAGTGAACATATTTCTTTGCCTTAAACTGAAATGTGTGTTCTGAAAGAGCACGTCTTGTGAATTGGAGATCCATGGAAGGAACAGACCTGCTAAAAGAATAACATTTTGGTGCAACAAGCTCATTTGCTTAACAGCTTTCTAAGGCAATTAACATATGCAGTATATGTGTTTATTTAATGTGACAGTCTGCTCAAGTAATCCTCTTTCAAGAGTGGGATTATATAATCTGGAAATAGCAGAATTACACGGAGATTAAAATTATCGACTGTCTTGTTTATGCAAAATGCCAGGGGCACTGCCTCTTCCTTTTCTCTCTACTTCATGCTGACTTGTAAATGATCAGCTTGGGCTCTGGTGTCTCGAAATTAATGAACTGTTTTAGAGCACCATGTAGCATAGGGCAGCTGTTTGGAAGAAAAGGAGGAGAAACTGAAGGAAACCCCGAGGAAGAGATTTTGTGCAGCAGCAGCAGCAGCACTAAAAGTATTTGACCTCATTAGGCTTTGTGTGCTGGCAGCTGCATTGGTCCTACAGGACTGAAACCAAGAGGATGCTAATGTCAAGGGATAAGAAACCAGAATGACAAAATGTATAATCAGGAGTCAGCCAGCCCATTGGGCTTGGACAATCAGTAGTTCACTCAGGTTCTGTTGGCTCCACTGAGACCACTTTCTCCCAAGGCACACACTGGGCACTTTCTGACCAGAGAATTGGCTTGGGCTGAACAAAGTCACTGCATCTCTTTAGGATTAGCACCCATTTGAATTTCAGGGTGCCTTTTGTTGAGTGTGATCTCTGTAACATGGGCCATGTAGATGGGCAACACTAAAAGATCTTCTGCTTATGGCTAGGGGGACAAAGACAACAACCAAATCATTCATTTTTCAGTTGCATCTTCCCAGCATTTTAAAAACCACTGAATTGTTAACTGGTATTGCCTGTTGCCCAGAGAAATCCAGGTCACCTCTAAGGGAGTAATGCTGTCTCTTCCATATGCTAAACTTTCAGATTCTTCAGGCTACAGCACCCAAATTTCCCTCAGGTGCACTGAAGGTTTCAGGTGAAGATTGACCGCTCTCCCTAATATTTCTCTGATTATTTGTGTGCTCTTCTCTCTGTGCTTTTCAGTGAACACCACTGCTCATAAAAAGCAGATAAGAGCAAGTTGGGCTGCTGCCCCTGGTGAATAGGAGAGTGGATGGGCTGATTGATGACCCTTAGCTGTTTTCTGATGTTGCAGTTGTTTTTTTATGATGTCATTAGGAGGCGATAGTCACATTAAGGAATCCCTCATGACATCATAAAGGACTTGATATTTCACTAATGTTATTTCAGCAGAGTGGAGCTCTAGCATTTTATTGTCTTTGCTTTCCCTATAGAATTAAGAGTTGTCTAACTACAGCCTGGAAGAAATGCAAAAATAGTCAAATGCCAGCTTCAAAAGTTATGGTTGGAGAACGCTAATATATTTGGCTCTTTCAGAGCCCACAGCACTTTTAGGTGGAATACATGATGTGTTTGTAAAAGATGCCATGAATGAATGCGTATCCTCATGCAAAAGAATAATCAGGTGTGCCTTCCACTTATTTTGGTGCAGAGCCACAGAAAAGGTATTTCTTTTAGAGATTTTTTGGGATAGCATGCTCTGGCCAGCTCTACCACAAAAGGGGGATGTGGGGACTGATTTTGGTCAGCTTTATGGAGTGGCATCTCACAGTTCCAGAGCTCAACATCTTCACTGAAGTAACAAAAGCATTTCCTCAGGTGAAACTTTGAGTTGAGGGTAAGAGAATGGGAAGGGAAAGAGATGGAGGTTTACCTGCCAAGAAAGAGAACAGATTACAGTTTGCTTGACAAGTGTTAAGGAGCCCCTCATGCTGGTCTCTCCTGTCTTCCTTTCGTAATAATAGTATAAAAATTCTTTGAATGGTACTTTAATCTCTCACTTTTTGAAGGAGGAAATACAGCTATGGTTTTTATATTTCTTTCCTTTGTGTTCTCTGAGAGTTCCCAGAGCAAAGAAACTTAATTTTAAGTTGCATTTCTATGAATTTTGTGACCTTCTCTTTGGTTACTCCAGCATGTATGTACTCAAGAAAAACTAACTTATAAATGCACCTCTCATTAGAAGAAACATAGGAGAAGGCAGAAAGGAGAGACCTGAACACCAGAGAGTGGAAAAGCTGAAAGGAGAGTGGGAATCTCTCCTTGTACTCCACACTCTGAGAAAATAATGGGAAAAATCTTTTCTTTCCTCATAGCCTTTCCTTCATCTGGAAGTTTAGGCCTCTTCATTATTTTTTCAAGGCAATTAAATGAATGGTGTTCCTTACATTGAAGATCAAGAAAAGCCTTGATTTTACTGATTCCAGAAGGTATCTTGAAGAATGCTTAGTGTCACTGATCTGCAGATTTAAAAACTGCCTAAATGCATTTGTACCTGGGGCTTAACATTTTACCTGTGTTTTAAACTCTTCTCTGGAGTTTAAAGCTTTACTTATAGTTTTCTTAGATGGAAGACTTCATCATTTTTAGGGAATTAAAAAAAAGGCATTTTTCTCAGTAGCTTATTGAAGCAGCATATTCCTTTTTGCCTCTTTTCCCCAAGACCCTTCTTTTCTCAGTATATGAGGAGAATATTCAAGGTGTTTGGAGTGGGGGGGTGGGGAGGACGAAGAACATTAAGTGACATTAAATCAAAGATAATTATCAGCTGTCAGTCAGCAAATGGCATAGAGCCAGAACAGCACTCAGTAGGGGTCCAGCCTTACTTCCTTTTTCTGTAGTTTGCAAAAGGTGTAGTATTTTTCTTTAAACGACACAATTTATTACCAGCTGAATCTGGAATTTTGATACAAAGCTCTATTTGGAGAATGAAAACACCTTTCAGTGGAACAGTATCTCTGATGCAGTTTATCCTTCTCATTTCAATGCCCCAGCCTCAGCATCCAGTATTGCAGCAGTTTATTTCATCTGTGTGGAAAGAAAAATGTTCTTATAATTTTGAAGGGGTTAGTGTCACTGACATTATTAAAAGAGCTGTGTTATTATATTATTTCCTATACAGCATCTATAATATTTGTCCTTCTTTTTAACGTGCTTGACCTAAGAATCTCAGTGATAGACCCTGCTGTAGAATCTGACTTCCAAAAGGACATCAGAAATAATCTGTAAGGCTGTGTCTTTGAGTCCTGTCCAATGCACGTAGGAGAGTCCTCAGAGAACGTCCTGGCACTTGTCATTTCCCAGGTCACTGGTGGCTTTGTGATTCTGTTTTTTTAAATATATAAATCAGTGAGTAAATGTCTGTTTGCCAGACTGCACCACCCTGGACATGCCTGGAGATGTCCCAAAGGAGGAGGTGAGGAGGTGGGAAAGCAGGATGGAGAGAGTTGCCTGAAGCCTGGGATAGTTATCTGTTTGCTTTGAACAGAGCAACTGATCTACCCCTGGGGTTTTGGTTTCACACAAGTTCATCCAGTTCACCTACTTACACTGCTCGTTATTAATAGAATCATTAGCAGGTTCACTCCACAGCTCGTAGGGAAGGTGTGCATATGGGTGGCACCTGAAGACAGAAAGTATTTGATTAAATCTAATACTTCATTTGGCTCATTTTACCAGGTGTGCAGTTCTCCAGATAATAAACCAGTCAACTTCACAGGAGGAGGTGCAGGCACACCCTGTCCGTGGGCTCCGGCTGTATTCCAGCACCAGCTAAGAAGTGGGATACCTTGGCTGGGGAGGAGTTAGGGCTACACCTGCATATACAAGGGAACACAGACATGGATGCTGTGACCTGCAGACATGGCAAAGGTGAAGAAATTTGTCACCCAGCAGTAGTCTTCAGAAGCACCTTTTGTTTTCAGCCAAGTGCTGGCACTGAGCTGTTTTGTTGTCTGTGGACACATCCTTCCCTTCCTGCATCCTCTTTGGCCCTGGCTGCCCACTTATACATAAGTTGATCATGGTACAACTTGCCTTCTGGAGATATAACACAGGGGGGTGTAGCTGCAGCAGGGCTGTATTTACTTGAATTTGTTGGAGTGTACCTGCACACATGCCAACAGCTGCAGAGATGTCACCTGTGTGTGGGAGCACAGTGTCACACAGCTAAACTGGCATCTGGTGTGTGTGATTCTGCAGGAAGGATCATGCCCACTGGTTGTGATGAAAGGCTGCTCTGGGTCCTACAAGGAGGAGGAGGTGGTCTGACATGGACCTGAGCACTGCAAACTGAGTTCTCTGCTCCCTGACACCTCTGCAGCATCTGTGCCCTTCCTCTGGCAGTGGTTCTGAGCACTGATACTGAGAGGTCAGGGCCAAGATTTCATCTGGAGGCAGCTGAAGGAGAAGAGAAAAGGCAGTAGAAGAAAGAAGGTCTCCTAGAAGTCTCCTAAACCATTCTGACCTCCCTCTCAGTGTTATGTCTGTGTACTTCTTCAGCTGGATTCCACACACAACCTGCTACACTGCATCTAGAAATGAGCACATAAGGGTGAGCAGTTCATTATTACCCAACCCTCCATTCTGCCCTCCCATCCAGATAGTGATCTTGATGTAGCTGTTCAGCCAGGGATGCCTTTGAACTCAGCCCTAGCAGAGAGGACTGAATCTTTTCCATCTGATTCATCTCCAGAGCTGCTGCTGTTTACTCAAGCCTCTTGGGTGGAGACATTGGAGTGGAGAGCTTGTGGGAACAACTCCCTTCAAGTTCTGCAGTCTGAAAGCTGCGGTGTAGGAAGAAAACCAGGGGAACCAGCCTGTCTTCAAAGTGAGGCTTCTGCCCAGAGCAAGTGGAGCTCTGACCCTATTTAACACCAGCTCTCTCACACAGAATGAGAGGTTAGTACACGTGGTGTTTCAGGCTCACAGAAGAATTTCCTTGGCTGAGTGGAGCAGGTATACGTGTCTAAGAAGCACTTTATTCAGTACAACTACAGTAAGGGTGGCAAGTGATTTTTTCTTTTTTTTTTTTTTTTTTTTTTTTTTTTTTTTTTTTTCATCTGAACTGCCAAGTTTTTGAGGCATTCTTGACATTTTTACAGTGGTGGCTTTAGCAGTGCCATGTGCTCCATGCACTGAGTGACCCTTCAGCAAGGTGATGCTTCCACATGTACCTCAGAGCGAGCTGGAGACCTCTGGCCAGAGCAGCACTGTTTTGGCTTCATTAGAATTTTCATTGCAAATTTAGTGCATGAAATAAGTTTGGCTTCCAGCCTGGTGATTTGTCTCAGTCACCTCTGCTTTTAGACTGTGTTCAGGATGAGTAAGAACATCTTACTCAGTGGTAATCATGTCATCTTGGATTTTTAAACCTCGCCTTTACTCCTGGCAAACCAATACCTAATTAGTTTGATAGTATGAAATGTATTGGATATTTATGTGTTATCAGTTATTAATATATGTTGCTGATATGTGATTCTATTTGACTTGAACAAAGCACCTTTTCCAAACCATCTGGAACAGGAATTACTTTGCTTAACTACTGGGCAGATGGTAGCATGATAGTCATCTGCCCCTAGAGAGCATAGCGCTAGAGGACCAGCTTTTTTTTTTTGGCTTTTTTTGTGCCTGGTTACCCAGGACTTCCAGCTGTTGGGATATTATTCTCACACATGTTTGGCCATGAGTTTAGAAGGTATTGTAGGAGCTCTTCAAGCTAACTGTGTTGTATGGATTTGAGGGCTCCAGTTATAATATCCAGGAGCAGGAAACAAAAAAAAGAAGGCAGCACACACAGATTAATGCATCTGTCAGGTAGTTGGGGAAAAACTGCTCAGGAGAGACGCAGCACAGGGGTGTTCACTAAATGTTCCTGGGCTCAATGAACTCAATGCTTTGGTACATGGAGAAAGTCCCTTTTCCAATTGTATTCTTTTCACTGCACCTGGATGTAACAGGAGCATTGTGTAAAAGGCAGGAACTCAACCAGATAAACTTTACAATAAGACAAGCTTATTACAACTTATTTATAGTGCCATGCTTGCCTTTCCTTTTATGAAACCTTGACATATTTGTTTATAAATTTAGGAATTATCAGTCCCAAACTGGGCTCACATGCTTCATCTCATTTTTTAATTATGAGCAAGAAAAGATAGGAGAACAACAATACCCCTGGAGTGATGAGTTCACATCTTTAATCTAATTAATTTGTGAGCGTTCCCAGGAACTCCTTACTACAGCACCTGAATGCCTGAAAATCCTGCATTTTAGGAGTTTTCCATTTGATTTTTTTTTTTCCTTCTGCTAGTGTGGGTCTTGTGTTTCCAGTTCTTTTGTGCTCACCACTCTGAAAAGGTATATTAATAAGTCTTAGTGTTTATTAGCTTATTACGTCAAATAAAATCAAACTAATTTCTCTGGAATGGTTTGTTGGTTATGTTTGTCTTCTGATGAGATGCTCACTGATAGCAGGGTAAGAGGTGCCTATTTGTGGCTTCTCCTGTTGTGTGCGAGGCATCATCTCTGATTTGTTTTCTGTAACAGCAATAACCAACAAATTGATGTTTTCCTCAGACCTTCTTAGTGTCTCTTGATCTACCTTTCATTTTTATAAGCTCCCAGGAAGCAGTGGTAGTTGTTGCACCATGAGGCAGCCAAATCCAGTCTATTTCAAATCTGAATTGTGCTCCCCTTTCCTGCTAGCAGGTGTGAAAGAGATGAAAAACTGAATTAACATTTGCTGTTTGTTAGTGCTGCACTCCCTGACAGAATCAGACTCCCATTGGCTCATTTTCTCCCTCTTTCTTAATTAATTTTCCCGGCTCGCTGCCGTGGACTGATTTCCCTCTGTCCCTTTGATGTGTCTCCTGAGAGGGGTAGGGCAGGCTAGAGAAACTCATCAGAGACCTGCTACTGCTTATTTTCATGCTGCCTTGGGCAGAGCTCTTCTCTGTCCTCTACTTCAACAGAATTTCTCTTTCAACAGCAACCACGTTGTCACAGGACAGCCAAGGGGTCTGGATCCTGGGAGCTGGGGGAAGCCTGGGACCCCTTTGCTCCATGGCAGCAGCAGCCATTCCTGGGATGGTGTTGGGAACCCTCAGATTAGGTCTGACTGTCCTATGTTGGATTTCAAATGCCCTCATTATTTAGATTTATTTGTGAGATTCCCACTCAATACTTCATCGTAAAAACAGTTTGTGAATACTTCATGGTAGATTTTTTTCATGTGGACTTTTAAAATTTACTTTGTATTAATTAATTATTTAACTTTTTGTAGAGTGTTCCTGGTTCATGACTGGACAGAGGAATGCAAGTCAGTGGCACAATATGAAATGCAGATGACAATTCTTGGCCAAATATTCAAATTAGAACCTGGTGGCAGTCCATGAGTTCATTCTCTTACTCGTGTATTCCCACTTAAAATACATGAAAATCACTTTTGCAGATCTTGGCTCAGATATTAACAGAAAACAAATATGGACTCTGTTGAGGCAGAAGCTCCCAGGGAAAGATCTGACTCCTCAATGAGTGTTACTACTTTCTGCCATCCATCTAGTTCTGTGTGTGAGTTCCTGATATTTTGGCTGCAGGCATGCTATGCTTTAGTTCCATACAAGGAACTTCTAGCTCAAGCATAGACATTGTCCAGTTTTCATTTTAAATTGAAAGATTTTTTTTGTATATAAAATATAACATTCTGCATAGCTAGAACTTGGGTAGTAGGGAAGGGAAAGGAAGGGCAACAAAGTCTGCCTGCTACAGATTGCTTGAGTCATGAATATTCATCATCAAAATGACAAGACCTGGAGTTTTCATAGCAATTCCACCCACCAAACTGAAATAGCTGTTACAGCCTTTGCCAATAAAAAGACAAATGAAATAGAAAATGAAGCCATTAGGTTAAGCAAAGTGGCTCTTTTCCTTGCTGTTAATTTAGCTGGACAGTAACAAGAGCTCCAGCAGCAAAAAGCAGCTCTAGGTCTTGTGACTGAATATCTTTTGGCAAACACTGAATGTGGAGTGTGTGTGATCTGGACTTGGATTGCCTGTACCCAGACACTGTGTGCAGGAGCATCATGTGGGCACCCTAGCACAGAGCTTTCCTGGGGCTGAGTTGTTTGGTGGTTTACATGACTGTTGTAATCCCCTCCTGCTAGCATTCCATGTCAATTCTCTTGTATCAAAACACTTAAAAATCCTTGACTGCTGGTTTTAATTACAAGTGTGTTAGCTGCTTCTCTCTGTGTAATTACTAAAATGAATGGGGAAAGCAGAGATGAGAGAATGTAAATGCTCTTTGCCCAGAAATTCAATTACATCTCCAGGCATCTTTCCAACTCTACCTTATGTAAAGTTTTGTGTGTGTATGTATGAGTTAATGAAGATATTTATGTTTTCCCTTCTTACCTTCACAATGGATTAATTTCAGACCTATTTTATAAGATATTTGTGATTGTTAGGAAGACAGATCACTATCTCCTTCAGGTACAGTCATATCTGCCTCAAAAACCATGGAAAAGAGATTACATGATTACTGCAGCATATGTACACTACAGACAAATAAAAAATGTGCTGCTGATCTGCTACAGACTAAGTGCAAAGAGCCTTTGAATAGCCTCCCAAAAGGTGTGACATGAGGGAACCACCAGCACCTCTGCAGCCTTTCTTTCAGGGTTTGCCTTTGCAGTGAAATCAAGTCATGTTGTCTGCACCCCAGTTCCTTCTCTTCACCTCACTGGAATAAAAGCAACTCCATTCAGCGAGTTTTCATCTTTGTCCTGGGATTGGTTAAGCTGTTCTGGGAGCTGCTGGTAACTCATCTTTTTGGGATGCATGATAGGACTCAGAAGAAAACCTGGGAACACGAGGGTATGTGAGTGGACCTAGAATGCATGCATGTGATAGAGTGACTGTGATAGGCTCTGATGAGCCCTACTTAGTCAGGTTCTATCCCTCTCTCCTGCTAATGAACTAATTTATTAACTAATGAGCTAATAAACTGCATGCTGTAGCATCCAAGCTAAAGAGGTTCTGTGTATGGAGAGTGCTGGCCTAAGGAATGGGATTGGTGGTATGGCTAAATCCATGTAGCTGTCCTTTTAGGATCTGCAATTCCCTGCTCTCTCTCCAGTCACTGCTGAAGGTCAGCAAGAGGTGGTCATGACCTCCACTGCACTCATGAGAATCTTGGAATCGGGAATATATTCCTGCCTTCCTTGAGAAGGAGGGAGGAGGGTTGCTCTGAGCAGCCTTCTTGTCTGGTTGGTCCTGCTTGGGAAGTCAAAGGAAATTAAGATTGGAATGCTCACGTGTATTTCTCAAAGGAAGCTCCTATGGCAGTGACACTGTATGAATACAAAAAGGAGTGAATTGTAGAATTAGCAAAGCAGAGCAAAATCTTTTTTTTTTTCTGAGGTTCGTTAGAAAAAAATTTAAAGTTGACTTTAAATATCACAGGTGCTTGTGATAAAAAAAAAAAGGTTTTCTTAGATGTGTTTGACTTTTTTTTTTGAGTAGCAATCTTTATATGAAAAAAGTCTTTATTCCATGTTCAATAGCTGCAAAAGTGAAGCTAAATTATCTTTTCAGGAAGCATTTGAACCTGAAAGCCTTTGGTGCACAGTAACTTGCAGGGAATGATGTCAAGTGGCTCGTGTGATCCAAATGGGAAATTTACTTCTGGACCAGAGACCAGAGGGTGACATAACACCATTAGAAATTCTAAGCATTTCGTAGGTAGATATATCTCTCAATCTAAATCCCACAAACAGAGATGAGGAAAAGTGCATGCATTAGACATGTTATTGTTAGGAGTCATTTTAATAGCTTTTTAAAGAAATTATAACTGTCCTCTGAGTTGACTCAAATATCTTTACACAGGCAATGCTGAAATAAATGAAAGATTTCGTTAAACTCTGGGGGCCATAAAATCACAAATCATTTTTATCACTCAATCTGGAAAGTGCAATCTACCTTTGATGAAGTCAGTAGCAGATTTCTTTTTGCTGTACCACTCTTAGAGGAGGCTCTTAAGTAGAAAAGATATTTGGCAATGCACACAGGGAACATCCAAGTGGAATTGTACTTACTAAAATATTCCTGAACTTAATATACAGTAGCATTCCTTTTGAAGTGGTTATTTGAAGAATATGCCATTTAAATGGAAATGAAATTAAAATTACTTAATTTTTAGAAATACACTGTAAGATGCACGATAATATATAAAAAATGAGAAAAATGTACTTGATAAAAATGCAGGAAGTTGCTACCATGATGCAATTAAGATTTTTTTGGTTAGATGTGCTGTTTGTTCTGCCTGTGTTTTCTGGGATTCTGCTGGGAATCTTTGTTTCTTTTTTTCAGCTTAATCTTTGGGTTGTGTCAGGCTCCTCGGGAGTATCAAGCAGAAGGTTTTATGCAAGACAGTGGTTTCTGAGATTTGTGTGACAAGTCTGGGTAAATTTCAAATGACTCTGGGATTTAATCCATTTGGAGCTGTTGCTCTAAATCACTGGAGCTTTTGCTGACATACCAGCCCACAGAAACCTGGAAGCTGATGATTTAAGTTTATCTGCATATCTACAGGTAAAAACTCAGGCAGCTCTCTCTCCTGGATCCCTCTGGGGAACGAGCAGGGTCTGCTTCTCTCAGTGCTCTGTAAGGAGTCTGCCTGTGCCTTTCCCCTTGAAAAAAACTGTCCTCAAGGTCGTGCTATCTTTCAGAATATACTGTAGGAACTTTACTTTTTATTCCCAGTGACACAGGCCACAGCGTTATTTGCTCAAGAAGCACAGATCATAGAGCCAAAAATATTCAGAAATTATCTCTTGATAATGTAAGTATTCACTTGACAGATTTGTATCTGGCCTCAGTCTCCTGCAGTGGAGGCTCTGGCTGGGAATTTGAGTTTCCTACAATCATTCTATCTAGAAATCATAGAAATTTAGGAGCTGGAAGGGACCTCAAAAGATCCGCTAGCCCAACCTCCCCTCTGCCACAGCAAGGTCACCTACAGCAGGACACACAGGGATGCATCCAGGTGGGCTTGGAATGTCTCCAGGGAAGGAGATTCCCCAGCCTCCCTGGGCAGCCTGTTCCATGCCCTGTCACCCTCACAGTGAAAAAATTCTTCCTAATATTTATATGGAACTGCCTATACTCCAGTTTATCACCATTGCCCCTCGTCTTATTGTTGGTCACCCCTGAGAAAAAATTTACTCCATCCTCCCAGCACTCACTCCTTACATATTTATAAAGGTTGATGAAGTCACCCCTTATTCTCCTCTTCTCTAAGCTGAGGAGCTCTACATTCTCTCCTGTTTGCAGAAACCACTGAATTGCTGGCCTAGGACTCAGCTTATAGGTGAAAGGAAACAGATAATGAAAGAAGTTTGAGTCATCTGTATAAAACCTTTTGACATGGCTCTGGGAAAGTGAGGAGTAGCATTAACCTTTTACCATTAGGGTGCCAGTTTCATATCTGTTCTTTGTTTATAAACTTTGAGCTGTATCCCTTAAATCTGCTCGAATTAGTTACAGAATTATTGCAATATTAGAAGTGTCTAGAAGTGCAAGTAGAGGGTATAAGTTGTGAGAAATAGCTCATAGAAGCTAAGATTGAGAATGTTAGAATATAACAGAAGATCAAGCAAGACACTTTGCTTTCTAAATGAAGAAAGAAAAGTTAGAATTTTGAATTTTTGGTTTCCCTCTCAAGAAAGCAATGTTTAACAGGGTTTCAAAAGGAATGGGCACAAAGGTTTAGGCCTTTAGTTTCTTTAATTTCTAAGTCAATGTGAAATGGATATGAAGCTTTAGTCCGTTCTGTCGTCACTGTGTCACTGTGCTGAGCCAGATAATATCTGGGAAGCAATATATGAGAGCTTCCCTGTCCAGTTTTGGGATAGAGGAGGGGTGGGGGGTGCCAAGTTTGAGCAGCTGGAGGAAAGTTGCTGCTGTTAAAGCATTCCTGAGGCTGAGTGCAGCCCAGGCGTGGTGTTCCTCAGAGGTTCTGGAGCCAATTCCTGTCCAATGGCCATTACATCACATGGAGGGCAGCTGGGGAATGAAACTGGTGTTTGGGCTGGGAGTGTTTTCCAAAACAATACCAAGTTCTTTCCCTTTGTCCACTCAGTTATACCACCTGTGTGCCTGGGAAATGCAAAGCCTGTGGAAAGACTCCAGTAAATTGTAGGTGTGGAGTGAAATGCCTGGAGAGCACAGAGAGGATAGGCAGTGCCAACCCTCACCACTACCTTATTAAATTTAAGATGAAAGGCCTCAACCCCCTTCTAGTCTCTCTTCAGACAGCCCTAGATTAAAATTTTTTTAATCCTGCAAGGGATTCTGCTTTGCTCAGGAAAGTCAGTAACATTTTCCAGTGCCTGCCTTATGGTGAAGGGACCCCTGAGAGCAGTAGATGGCTGGAAAGGGATGCCAGATCAGAAGTGAACCAGTTTCAGGATGGCATGGCTTCCAAGTGTGAAGTGTCTCTCAGGATCTCTTACATGCCCTGCAGAACTGGCAAGAAAAGGGAAAACCCGGCCTCTGACATTTTAGTTTGTGTCACTGGATATCCTCCTCAAATATGCAGAAGTTTTTGATTCTTTTTTCCCAGCATTTGGTTCATTAGCTGCTACTTGAAAGCCACATTTCCTTCTCAAGAATCCCCACTCAACCTTCCCTTGAAATTCCCATATCCCCACTCTACTCCCTCAGCCTGTTGTAATTCCCATCTCATCTGGGTTCTGCTGAAACAGGCCCACAAACAGAAGAGGAAGATTTTTTTCAAGGAAGGGAATTTCTTAGTTGCTGGGAGAAGCAAGAAGGTGAAGTTTGTTTTCTTTCTCTCCCATCCCCTTTACACTGGCCTCTTGCACAGCCCACCACAAAGGACAGCCCAGGGCAGAGCATCACATCCTTAACAGGGTCCATCACATCATCTCTCCCTGCTCCCATCAGCATCAGAGGGAATATTTATTTGCAGTTCTGGTGTAGTCAAGGCTTAGGTCTCTACTCAATAATTAATATCTGATGAGGGGCAAGCAAGTTTGCTAATGAGCAAGCTGATTGGTCTGCTCAGAAACGCTTCTTAAGCTAATTCTAGCATTCTGAGGTAATGTTTAATTTGTGCCAGATAAAATCATCTCCGTCGTGGCATGGATTTGAGGTGATCCACCTCAGTTGTATCCGACGTTGAGAAGGGAGGTGGGAGATGTAAGTGGGCCAAGCACTGCTCCCATCCTCAGCAGTATGGGAAGAAGTTCTGGATCAGAGCTGCTCATCCCAGGCTCAGGGACAGACACAGCTCTCATTCCTGTGTTCAGTTCTATTCTGGCTTTGTGTGTGCAAGGGAATCTCTGTCAGGAAAACCTCTTTACTGCTCTTGCTGGCAAGGATATTTGGTATTTAAAATAATAAAAAATGGAATAAACTAGATAGAAGAAACGTAGTGTGTCCTCTGCCTGCTATGCCTCCCAAACCTGGGATCATTCTTATATGAGTGGCTGGTTTGGTTGGGTATTTTTGCTCCCCATGGTGCAAAATGCATTTTCTCTTCTGCTCTGACAAGGCATTTGCATCTTTTGCAAACAAGTGAAGAAAAGCCCTCTTTGAAGTGCACAAAGCCATTTATTTCAAAGGGGAAGCACGGAGTGTGGCAAGTTGGCAGTGCACTTGGCTTGAATTTATCTTGAAATGCTGAGATGCCTTTTGTGTGTTTTTATAATGATATCATTAGCACATTTAAAGTCTATTTTACTATCATAATGTTGTAGGGAGAGAGGGAGAGGTGTATCTGAGTGAATAGAAAAAAACTGGGCACACTTCACAGGCCAACTTTCTTAACCCATTAGACCAGCAGGAGCACCCAGCTCTTTGGAAGACAGAGCTGTCTGCTTCACCCAAAAACACCATGTGCTTTTTCTGCAGGCTATTTCTTATACATACATAAGGGAAACTCCCTGAAAACAAGTCACTTCCTTAACCTTCTTTAAGGCCCTCTGAAGACTCATCTCTGATGCCTGCAGATCCCTGCCAGCTGGCAATGTCTGGCTGTTGCTGAGCAGAGTTCTGCTTAATGTGCATAATGCTGCTTGCTTTTCCATTTCCTCCTCCTCCCTCCCCTCAAGTTTGTCTCCTCCACCTGCTGCATCTTGTTCTAATCTGGTTTGTGAGCACTTTGGGGCAGGGACTGTCTGATTTATAGCGTGTCTGCATGGCCCCCAGCACAAGGTAAAAGCTATTAATTCAAATCACCCTGTGCTTAAAGAAAGCTTTATGGGATCAATACAGATGTGCTATTAATAAATAACATGGCTACAGTGTAGTAACTTCATACTGTACATCACCTTAGAATAGCCCCATCACCTATTCTGAAGGAGAGTAATTTCCTCAAAGCTATGGCTGGAACCAGACCTGGGCTTTAGTACTCCATTTAGGTCTTTGTTGTGCCTCAGAATCCTGGTCACAAAGCTTGACCAAGCTGGGCACAGTGTTGGCATAATTTATTTGATCTTTAGGAATTCCAGAAATGCTAGAAGCACTATGGATACTTTCTCCTCAAGTCACAATGAGCCTGAATCACAACTTCTTTAAAAGCTTCCTGATTTTCTGCTTTGAAGTCATGACTAAGTCGAACATTTCTGTGATGTCTTTAAAATAATTAGCAATGGTTGCTCAAATGTTTCACTTCTGGGTGTTTTTTTAAAAAATTCCTGTGTAAGGATTGACCCAAGAAAAGCAGGACTTAACAGTGTAGTAACTGTTTGCTTAGTAACAGTCTTATGCTGGTTCTTTGGAACACGAGGTTGCAGGTGCCTTGCAATTGATCTTCCTCCTTGGTGTATATTAAGGTGAATCCTGCTACGTGTGTGCTCCATGGATACTACAGGCTATGGCAGGGCTCCTGGTAGGTTGTTGTACTGGTGGTTGGGGTGGAGGGGTGTAAGCTTGGGCTGGGAGGTTTTCACTGTCAGTTGGCCACAAGAGAACCAGAAGCTTTGAGTTGGGGAAGGTACTTGCCATTTGGCCACTGGAAGCATTACCATAGCAGAACCATGGTTTGGGGCTACTTGTCATGTTAACTGTGACTTGGGATCATCTCAGCTCAGGTGCTTTTTTTGCAGACTGCCAAAGGCTGTCTTGGTGTGACATTGTACCTGTTACTAAGCATGTGTACCTGGAGCCTGTCAAAATGAGACCATCTGAGCAGTGAATTCTAGGACAGTCCAGACCAAGGTGTGGAAAGGTGATGCTGTAGAGGTAGTTACCCCATCCCTTGGGAACTGTGTCCCCACACTGTCACTTAGAGCCAGGAGCTGCTGGCATATGCAATTCCCCAAATACCTGGCTAAAAAGCCAGTAGGTGCTAGTGAGCTGTCTGGGTAAGAAGCACTTTTTAAACACTCCGTAGAGAAGGGATTTGTCCTTTGCTTTGACTCCCTGGAGAATTAAGTCCCTTAAAGCTTTAGCAAGGTATGGTTGAGCTTTTCCAGGCCCTGTGGGAATTTGTGGTTGCTGGACTGATATCTCTTCCCTTGCAATGCAGGCACCCCAAAGATGGGTTCTGGGATGTCAGTCGATTTTTTTTGCACAACTCTGACTTCCTGCTGGGTGATTTTCATGTCAAAAGGTCTCCTCCCATTCCATCTTACTTAACCCTGAACTTATCACCATGAGGAAGTAAAAACACTGCTTGGTTTGATGTTCCTTCAAGTACAAGCTGATTAACTGCCTTGGAGAAACCATCTAAGACCTCTTTTCCTGCCATGACCTCTTTCTTCCAGGGCTTCATAAACTTCTGTCACAGCTTTGACATCCAACCTGAAGAGTCAGGGGGGCTCCTGAGAGTGACAAAAAAGCAACTGCAGAGGTCTGAAACTTGCCCTTGCATTGCATTCTATGCAGTCAAATTAAATGAGAAAAAAAAGACAGCAGGGTGTGTGTGTGTGTCCCTTTATGTCCTGATTTCAGAGATGATGAGAATGGTTTTGCTTTCATGTTGTTTTCAGTACAACTGAGAAGATCTGCACACTCAGCAATTGGGTTTGATCAAGGGGACATTTATTCTCTGAGCATTGCTGCTCCTCTTTCCAGAAGCATCATCCAAGAAAAGTTGTTTATGGCATGGTTATCTTTATGTCCATGTGCTAGGTTGGATGTGTTACACATGAGCTGCAACTGATGATTGTATGGAGCCGTGCACACCAGCTGCACATGGAACTCATAGTATTGTGTATATATATAGTAGTAGTGTGTATATATATATATATATATATAAAAATATATACGATTCAAACTGGATCTTTCTTTCTTCTTTTTTCTATTTTCCCTGGCAACTTTTTAATCACTCAAATAGCAGAGCATTCATTATTTCAGCCAGATTACTGCAGTTCTTGTTCCCTAGTAGATCTTGGGAAAAAAGAGCCTAGTGGTTTACAGTCTACTGAAAGTGGCTAATTAAGAATTGTATTTCTCAAATTAGTATTTGGAGCAGTTTCCCTGAAGACTGTTATGGGAAGGATATTGTTTTAGTAATTTTTCCAGAAGGTGATAAAGCTGTAACAGAATGTAAACTTTTCCTATAGTTTTCTATAGGTGAAAGCTGTTGACTGATGAGGCTTGATTTGTGATCAAATTTGCCTGTGCTTGAAGAGTACCTTTTTGAAAATGATAATATATAAAGATGAGTGTGATGCAAATTAAGTTTTCCGCATGAGGCTATGCTTTACTTCTTGTTTGTGTATCCCAAGTGCAACTGGCTTGGGAATGAATTATTCTTTTAAAAGTGAGCACGCTCTATCCTAGCTGAAGAATACGCATTCATTTCAGTGTTATGAAAAGGTGGTGTGAAAAAAATTGTGTAAAGAAGAGAAGCATGGTGTGCTGGTGACTGAGTAATGATTAAGCTTTTGAGAAAATCACTGTTATTAGATTAAATCACTCAGGGAAGGACTATTGTGTTTGCAAAAAGTCTTAACAAGAATAAACAGCTCATAGTTTGACTTGCATTATCCATATGCTGCTGCTAATGAAGAGCCAGAATTACACAGAAACTCTTGAAGTTTTTACACTCATTTTCTATTTCATTCTACACTTTATTTTTTGGCAGTCAAAACCCTTTCTGGGAAGGAAACCATCCCCTCCATTATGTGAGGGGAGAATTCCATGGGGAACTTTCCTGGATGAGCAGGAGGACTCCTTCGGCTGTGCCCATCTTTTTTTTTTTTTTTTTTTTTTTTTTAAAAAGTAAGCCATGTTTCTTCAAACAAAATGGTAACATTTAGGCATCCAGTTCTGCTTCTCCCCTCACCTGGGTTTTGTGAATTTAAGTGCAGATTATGAATGCATGTGCAGTGTCTGATATTTCTAGGAAGAATACTTGATAACTGAAAAGTCTCTTCTCCTGGGGATGAAAGCAGAACAAATTTAAGGATTAAATCACACAGAGGTATAATCCCCAAGGGAAACTTACTTTAGTTATTATGATTATAATACGATGTACGCCTCAGTACAGCAGAAGCTGTGTGAATACCATTTCAGTGGGGAATAATTTTTAGTCTTACAGCCTATAGTACATAATAATGCATTTCTGGGAGCCTGATGAATAATAACTGCAGTCCTCAGACTTCATTGCTTTTTCCAGTTATTTTGATACTCCTAGCCTTCTCCTCTAAAAGAGAAAGGAAAAGAATATGAGATCCTTCAAATATAAACAATACTTTAGTAAGAGAAGTGAATTAATTGTATGTCTCTATATATACTTCATGGTATACATACCATCATATTTCACTGTCTGTGTAAACCAAACAACACTGTTTATAGATGCCTAACTAAATAACAGCCTAAGTAACTTGACCAAGGTCACACAAGTGTCTTGGAGACAAAACATGAGCCCAGGTCTCTAAAACCCTAGGCTGGTGTCCTTACCATTAGATCATCCTTCCCATGAAGACTGAAAATCCATATTGGTTGCCTCGTTGCACTGTACACAGCTTGAGAACAGCTGCCTGTAGAATACTGTGCTCCTTCCAGAGCACTTCATTACCAGGAAGATATTGATTGACATGTTGGAGGGAGTTCAGAGAAGAGCAACAAAAATAATTAGGGAGTGGAGAGATTGACTGCAGAGATTGATTTATGAGGGAAGATTAAGTGAGATAAATATGTATAGCTTGGCTCACCTGCAGCTGAGAATGGTGCATGATAAATCTGCAAATATTTAAAGGGTGAAAACAATCAGGAGGGAGAATTACCAATGCTGGTCCAGTCTATTGGTAACTTGGTGGTACTACATGTCCAGAGGTTTCTTACAGCAAGGCTGGACCACAGAGCCTGCCTCCAAATGTCCTTCAGGAAGAAATGTTGGAGCCATGGGATTGTTGTGACAGTACAGCAGGGATGCTCTGTGGGGTCTGTGATTTCACTTAACTTGATCTTGCAAGAGTTTGGACGGTGATATCTTGATCTGGAACAGCAACAGCTAAAGTCAGACTCATACCAAGCCTGTGGTAGGCTGCAGGAAACAGAAGCAAAGTTAAGTTTTCACTTAAATGTCATCACTCTATGCATGGATTTAGGACTTGTGTCATGCACCCTGCTTTTCAGCACACCTGGGAAAACTGAGAGGATTGAAGGTCTGTGAAAGTACAAAATTTCACTGAAATCTTTGAGGATTTCCTACTGTTTGTTTAGACACAAATTTTGGCTTTCTGGTGTGAAGGACAATATGGAATGTGCTTAGTGTGTGCCAGGCAAAATGTTGGGGGTTTTCACTTGGTGTTTTTAAATTGTTGGTGTTAATGTAAAGGAGAAGTAGGCAAAAATTGCATTCAAATGAAGACAGCAAGGGTATTTCTTGGTGTTGGTGAGCCATGGGCTGATGGGGAAGGTGCTATTGAGAGGTTTGGGGTTTTTTTTTGTTAAACAACATATCAGTTTTCAAAGGATGCTGACCAGAAATAAAGAATATCTCTGATAGAATTCCAGGGATGTGTGCAGCTGTTACAAAGACAGCCACTAACCCATAGCTGCCTGTGCAGAACTTCCCAGGCCATCTCTCCCAACATTTTCCTTCCCTACCTTTTCCTTCTGTGCATGTGAAAGAAGAGCCCCCAGCTTGTCCTCCCATTCCACCCACTGACTTGTGCAGTCTCATTTTCTTTTCTTTTCATTGCAGGCTCTGTTTGTAGTTATACAGTCAGGTCTCCACAGAGTAATTTACTGGCAGAATCTCTCCCAGAATCCAGCTTGAAACCAAGCTGTAAAAACAGCTGAGAGTGTAAATAATTCATGCAGACAATATGACTTTTTTATGTAAATTCAGTGCATTAACCCTCTATTATAATGATGGACGACAGATATGGGCGACGTTGCCTTGGTAAGAGCTAATGGATGGCCTCCATAAATTCACTGCACATTTTATTGTGTTGCTGGAAATTGTGCCTTCAGGCAATGCTGTTTACTTTTATGTAAAACTCAGGGTTCCCTAAATATTACAAATATTTTACATTCGACTCCTTAGCATTTGGACACAAGGCACAAATCAAGCTTTCTTCCTCCGAGTTGTAATTAAAGGTTTGGGTTTTTTTTTTCAGGGACAATTATCTAAAACTATAAAGAGAAATTTTTTTCCCCTTCAGATGTTCTGTCGTTGATGTATTAGGAAAGGCTTTGAAGAAAGATATTAAATAACTGCAACATATAACTTTGCATTAGGCTACATGTTGTCTGCATACATAACAAATTTGGAAATAGTTTCTTGTAACTGGTTTTTATTTTTTACCATTTCTTGTGCTTGTTTACACATAAAATATTCCTTTTTCCCTACACACATGCTTCTCTGTGTAATTCATATCTATTTTATCAGGGTAATTCTCTGAACCTTGTCCTTGAGGAATTCAGTCTCTCAGTAAACATGGAAATTTCAGTTCATTTCAGAGAATTTTTAATAAAGAATTTTTGGTTCCTTTATATTTTCATATATTTCATTTTGCACAGACCTTAAGTAAATTGCTCTGACACAAGTGATTTTGCTCACTCCAAACGATTCCAGCAAAACAGATATACTGAAGTATAATGTTTTCTCTATAGGTTTCTTAATATATAATTATAATAAGGATACCATTAATTCCCCTTATAAAACCTTCAGTTTAGTCTCATAGCACATTGCAGTTTTGGAAAAAGAAAACCAGAAAAAAGCAGTCCTGGGTAGAACAGGTTACTTGTGCTCCCAGCAGTGTGAACTGAAAGCCCTTGGTAACAAAGGGAGTTAGGAGTAGGAACAATGCCATGTTCATCCCTCTGTGTCTTTGCCAACCACCAGTTGGCCAGGAGACCCTAAAGCCTACAACAGTTCCCTGGGAAGCTCTGGTGAGAGGGGTTTGCTGAAAGCTGGAGTGGAATTCCCAAGAGAAATCTTGTAGATTACTTGTGATAAAGTCATATTCTCTGTCTACTTCTTTCAGTGGAATGGGCCATTTCTCTGCAGATTTGTTCTGATGTCTGTATGAAAAAAAAATGCTGCACAAAGTTGAATATGAGTGATTTCAACTGAGCTAGGTTCAAGTAGAGATGCCTAACCCTTTCCAAAAGACCTTAATTTCCTGAGGACTAAGTAGGAGACAGTGGAAGAGAGGCAAAAAGCACCATATGAAAGGAATGTAACAACTCTGAGGAAAAAAAAAACCCTGATGAAATCCATCTTGTGAATCACACATAGTATTAAGCAAAGACTAACAGTTTAATTGCACATAAACCTCATTAATAATCAGATTTATTTTGCGTTCTGGCTTTGCACGCTTCTTTCAACTATTATTAGGAAAGTCACAAGACAAAATTGCATAAACTATAACCGAGGGCATTGACTTCTTTTTTTCAGTCTTTAGTATTGACTGAGATTTCTAAATTTGGACTTTCAGATTTTGCACCTTATTCTTCTGACGTGCTTTAATGCCCTGAAGCCACTTTGCAAAATTCACAGCGGCTTTCACATGCTCTGATGCTTCTCAGGACCAATTCAGTCTTGAACAATAGATGTGTGTGCAGTAGAGCCAGGAAATGTTACACAGGAGATCAGAGGCTTATTCCCCAATAACATTTTGATTTGTAAAGTATTCCACTACACAAAACACACACAGGAGACAACGTTAAAAATCATTAGAGACCATAGCCAGCAAGACAGAAAGGTGGCTTAAAATACAGATTGACAGCACAGCCTGGGATAGAGGCAGGATGTGGTAAATAATCAGTGAAAATGTTACAGAAAGGTGTTTTGATATTTTACATTATTCAGCCATTTAACAAATTTCTTCTGGGACAGCACTGTGCCTTTAAAAAATCTCTAATATTCAGACAAATGGGGTTTTTTTCCTATTGTTTAAAATAAACATGTCTTTAGTAATTCCCACATTCAGAGAAAACCAACTCTTCACTCTTGTTTCTTGTCCAGTATGTTTCCATGAGGAGCAGAAACAGACATGGAGCACTGAGAGGAGTTACAGGACAAGTTTGCTTTTTCTCCCCCACCATCTGTTTGAAGAAGGTGTTGTCTATAATCCAGGACATGTAAGTGTTCAACAAGATCCTTTATTCCTTACTTAGAGCAGAGCATTCCTGGATCTGTGGGTCAGTACCATGCTCTGGTTAATGATACACAGAGCCATCATTTACATAAGGCATCATTCTGTCCAGGTATGCAGTATAAAGGCCAAATGTTCTAAACTCTTGAATATTAATGTATGATTGTCACCCTGTCTTGGACAATTTGCATTTATTTAATTTGTTGCAAGAATTGGAGGGCTTTGGCTGCTCTGGAGAAAACCACACTTTCCTCTCAGTGTCATTGTACCAGATGTGTTTGTCTTGTGCCAATTGCCTGATTTTGAGTTTGAGGTTCCTTAGTGATCTGACCTCAACTAGGAGGGATCTTCAATTTCTTAGCTCGTCAGAAGATAGAGAATTGATCCCACCCATTGTCCAGTATCTAGTCACCTGTCAAATCTAAAGGGTTTGTCCAGCTGCAGCCTACCTCAGCTGTGTCTCTTCCTTCTTGACATGCATGGGACAGAAGCAAGGACCTCTCAGAAAGGTGCTGGAAGAGCAGGATGTCCCTGCCTAAACTGTGGGGGAGAGATTTCAATTTGGTTAATTTAGGGATCATGAAAATAATGACACCCGGGCTGGCCCACCCATTTCTCATCTCCAGAAGAAGTGTTGTCAATAAAGAGAAAAGGTTTTTGCTAGCCCTCTCTTCTCTGTTTAATACATCTAAGTACTGCACTCTGCATATGAAGAACAGTGGTGTTATCAGAAAGCATTCAAAAACATATGTTTTAATGAAATGTGTTGACAACAGCTGAAATAAAGTTTTTGTTAAGTCTCAAGAGTTTAGCCATGACAAGCAGTATTAATGAACTGAATTAATTAAAAAGCATTTCAAGATGAAACAGGGCCTGTTCTATGTAAAATGCTCTATACATTAGACAAGCATTATGGAAATCACTGCTTTGTACTACACTGTAATGCAGCCATTTATAAAAGCTTCTCAAGATCCATGGATAGCAGTAATTTGGGCTTAGTGTGTCTTTGAAATTCATTGAATACAGCATGTGCATTTAAAAGCATGAAAATTGCAATAGTTCCACTGCCATCAAAGTTCGTATGGCTTGGAGAGGGAAAAATATTCCTGAACACAAAATTATAGAGCCAGGTTCTTCCAGCAATGTAGACAGACACTTAAAGGATGGCAAAATTTGCTAAATACTTAGCTGCTACAAATACTTCTAAAGATTCTTTTGGGATATTGCTTGGAATACCAGTAAATCTGACAGGCAGTAGTGTTGGTTAGCACAAGGGATAATTCATTTGGCCTTTCGTGTGTTAAGAAAAGATCTGTCAACATTTTATCCCAGAACTCTTATGGAGATTCTTCCCACAAGCAGGTAGGATTTTGCTCCGTAGAAAAAATTAGAGCTTGTTCTGCTACTTCACAAAAACATGAGCAATATGTTTGCACTTGTCACATGGGGATTTGCATGTAGTATCTGTGTGGGGAGAACTTCTAAGCTTGCTTCTACCTGCTGAACAAGCACAGGTAGCATTTGTGTCTGACCAAAAGAAGTCTCTCCCCCCTGGCTAGATGCTTTACTGCATGCAGAGGAGTCTCTGCCATAACAAAGTCTTACATTTTCTATTTGCCTTCAGACTCTGCTTGCTAACTAGACTCCATAAAGCACCAAAAAGCCTTTTCTGTCCCATGATGTTAATTCTAAGGGCTGAAGTAGCCTGGCTTTGAATAATTACTGCCAAGTCATGCTGGCAAGTGGTATCTGTGAGAGGAAAAGAGCTTATAGTGGTGATGGCACTGTCCTCTGATGTGTAAGAACTGGTGGGAGGAGGTGGAAGAATGAAATGGGGGCAAGGGTTTGTGTGACTGTAGCAGTAGGTTTAGGGTGACTTGGAGACTTTAGGATTATTTGGTAGCATGGGTAGTTTCTATGCCGGGCAAGGCACTGATGTGTGTTATGCTGGCCCAGATTTTCATTTAGTATAGTAAGAAAGAGCAGGACAGGCTCTGGAATCAGCCACTAAGCATCTTTGAAGATGCTTAGCTTGTCTGTTACTATGCCCATATCCCTAAAAGGGTGTCAGGGAGAACTCCTGCTGAAAAATAAGCTGCACAGTTTAGGAGAGTAGTTACCAAAATAAAATGTCAGTCATTGGCTTGGTGCTGTGTAGGCCAGAAGAGCCAGCAAGATGTGTGGTCATGATGTTGTGGTTTGTTGTTCCTACTGAGTGTGAAGGAGGGAAATTACTTCCAAATAATACAGCAAACTGCCCCTGCTCATGAGATATCAATTTCTTGGCATCAGTTATGTTACAAGAGGAGTGTGATCTGTCAGGCAGGGTAACCAGAGGGAGACAGCAAGTATGCAGCCCAGCCAGGGGGAATGAAAGTAAAGGGCTGAGCAAATGCATGATGGATGGATGGATGGTTACCACCAAGTGTCCCGTGGCAGTGCTGCTTTTGAAGCCCTCTATTTGGAAAAGCCACGTGTTGTAAAACTCTGTCTGTGGGGGAATCTATGGTTCAGCTGAGCCCAGGTCCTCTGAGATGCAGATGTTTGAAACAGCTACTTGCATAGCCAAGGGGTCAGCTCTGGCATTGCTTAACCAGCTCAGTCTAAAAATTATTGGAAGATAGAAAGTTCAAGAGGAATGCTGAGTGATTCTAGTACCTGCAGATGTGTTTCTTATTGTTGCATATCCACTTAGCAAAAATTTTGACTGTGATTCAGCTCAGTTCTGTGCTGTTGGAGCAGCATGCTTAAGTCAAAATACCCTGTTGTTTCCTAATCAGACTGTTATAGCATTTTATTTTATAAATATCTTTAGCCCATCAGAAAGAAGGGAAGAAAATGGGTGCTCAGCTCTCTTTTTGTTGCCAGAACCTCAGGTGAAATTGAAGCAGCATCTCCAGACAGATGCAGTCTCTTTCATGCACGTGGAAAACATAACTTGGGAGAAGAGGGAAGTCTGAAATAATGGCAGGGAGAGTCATCTTGAGTGCTTTTCTAATCTTTAACCTCATGCTGCTGCTATATTTTTCTTCAAAAGAACTAATAAGCAGCCTTGCCATATTGAGACTTGAAGGTAAAGCAGAGAAATTACCACTTCTAAATAGTTCACAGCCTCACAATAAGACAACAAAAGTCTGGTCAAGAGCTCCCAAAACAGGGATGAAGATATTCATCAAATCTGATGAGGCTCCTATCAATTAGGGTTGTTAAATGGTAGTAACACTTTTGTTAGTATTACCATTTGGAGATTTAACTAAACTAATGGGGCTACTCCTGCAAGATGTTAATTAGATATGGCAATTCCACTTACCCATGCAGCCTCGGCACACAACCATCACCCATCAATATTTAATTTAATTACTGGTGTTGTGGTGCAAGTCACATCTGATTTAAGAGATAAATATGGTTAATTAATAATGAGATAAAACACATACAGTATGTCACCTTTTGTCATTTGAGCTTTATTAGGTATGGTAAGAAAGGGGAAATGTGAACACTGGAGAGGCTGTTAGGTGGTACCCTGCATCTCTGCATTATCCTTGTCCTTCAGGTTAGCTGAGCTGACATTGTAAGCAAACAGAGATGCAAGTGTGCAAGGTACAATTCTATAAAAAGATAAACTTGCCTCTTGATTAATCAGTCCTTTATTTCATTTTTGCATAATTATAAACGTGAACATTCATCTTGAAATATTCACACCACCTATAGAAATTAATTTTACCAGATTTGATCAGTGTGTTCTAATTTGTGTTCATGTGACACACTAGTGACCAGGTGTGCAAGAATGATTTCTGCATCAGCATCCTTTGGAAGTCAGCTGCCTTTCCATTGGCACTGGGCATTCTCTCTTCAGAGCTTCCTCCAAGAGGCTGTTGAGAAGTGTGTATGATTGTCATGCAACGAGGTAGAGTCCTGGAAGGGGGCATGCAGAGAGATTTACACTTCGTAAAGTATGGAGGAGGAAGAAAAGGACAGACAGCAAGGCTTTGAGACCAGTTATGATGATTAACTCTTTTCAAACAGCTTCCAGCAGGACCAGATTCCTATTTAATAAGGAGCTTTATAAGCTGGGCTACCAGTCTTATCCCCAAAGACTTACAGTTAAATACAAAGCGAATTAATAAACAGGCACCATCCCACCAGTGCAACAGATCTGGTGAAAATAAGGGAACTTCTTGTGTTCTTTTTTTTTGTGGAGGATCAAAGCCTTAGAAGGTCCCCTTCTCCCTGCAGTGTCCTTTGTAAGTCTGTGTTTCCAGGGGTTCACAAGCTAGCACTAGAAGTCTGTGTGGGTTGAAACTTGCTGTGCAAGATCTTTGCCTAGGAGCCATTTGGTTTGATGTTTTAGACAAAAATTTAAGAACTCCTAAGTTAACTGCACCAAACAAATAGTTTCCTAGAGGCTGAGAAGGTTTTTGGAACTTCCTTGAGGGAAAATTCCCAATTGGCACAAAATCTATTGAAAGCAAGAGCGATTCATGACATAGTAATCTACCTAAATGTACATTGCTCTCAGCTCTCAGCTGCAATATTTTTTTTTTAATGTATATAACTCTCCTAGTATTAGTATTGAGATCAACTAGTATGAGAACCAGTTGGGCTGTCAGGGCTGGTTAGTGAAGGAAACCAGTTCAGCATGATCTGAGAGCTCTACTCAGAAACAGAAAGAGCCAGCCAAGAAATCAAGATTGGGAAAGCCTTCAGATGGCCAAAACTGTTTTAGTACCCATCCATCCCCAGGAAAATGCATGGGAGAATGAGAGGGAACACAAAAACCCAAAGCATATAAGTGGAGCAATAGTCAGGGAATACTGGAAGTGTTTGCAGTGAAGGAGACTCTTCTCCAAGGATACTGAAATAGAACTCCTGCTTTTTCAGCTCCACAGCCTGGGATTGTTGGTATGATGGATGTGCTGCAGAGTCTCCAGTGGGTGTGACTGAGGTGTGGAATTCAGCATTGCTGAACTCACACCTCCTGTCAGCTGCCAGAAGTGGGAGAGACATCCTGGGACCTGTTCCCTCTAATGAAACTCCCTGGTCTCGACAAGGAAATGCATCCAGGGTCAGTGAATGGGGATGGAGGAATCTGTGGAACCCAGGGCTCCACCAGCCAAGCCTAATATTGAGGAGGGGTGGATTAGGAAGAGATTCCCCACAAGGCCAGCAGCCTGGCTGACTAACCAAGAAATGTATGGGAGACAAGAGGTAATCCTCTTTGAGAAGAACCTGAAATTTTCCCCTGGGAGAGAAATAGTGCTACAGCTGGAAGGACAGGGTGAGAGAACCACTGCCTCCAGCTCTGTCTGAGCATCCTGCAAATCTGTAGCTTGCATGGGAACATGGAGGCTCATCCCACTATGATGTGCATGATAGCATGGGTTCATCTGAAGAGAGAGTGGAGGAAGTGAGAGTCTAGCTCACAGTGATTTGGCTGGCAAAGAATATGCAACCCAAGTTTCCTAATACCATGTGCCAGGTAATACCTATGTCCCAGGCAGAGGGAAGCTGAGGGAGTTGTATCAGGATCAGTAGCTAACAAAGGTGCAGCAAAAATAAATTCAAGTTCTTGTAAAGAAGTTGCACAGATTGATTGAGGCTTTCCCTTACTGTGTGCTTAGCAGTTGTATTAATATGAGGCACAAGAGAGTCCTGTTCTACCTTTCTTACAGTGCTGCTTTGGTAAACATTTATTTCTTCCCTTTTATCTCTGAAAGCTTGCAGTCTAATGTGGTTTTACATCATCATGGGGGCATTTTCTGTGGCAGAATGTTGTCTGTTTGTGCCACAGAGTACGTATGTGAGATGATGGAGAGTTTTAGAAAACTGGCTGATCCTTCATGGAGCCAAAGGCATGCAGGAAAGTGTTAATATTCTTTGTCTCTTCTTTCCTTTTCTTCCTTCCAAATTTCTACCCGTCCTCACTGGAGAAATGCTGAGCACAATCTGGCCCAGACTGATGAGTCCAGCAAGCACTTGTAATGCCACCAGCACCTCCATGTGTGAAATCCCCTTTGACTTTCTGCAGAATGATTCCAGACCAGGGCCTGGGGCTTTCCCTTCTGCTTCAGACAACAGCAGCCACTTAGCACAGGCAGTTGTAGCACTTCTCACCTGCCTGACTTTTCCAAGCTTGCTAGTGCCTGTGGGAGATGAACTCCATCCTCCAGCTCCCATTGCTCTTTGCATGCTTCCTAGAGACTTGGTTTTTCTATTAATGTGCCTGGATCAGGTCTCAGGATTTGGGGAGGCAGCATGCCACTGATTATTATTGATAGCAATTACTGCAAATTAGGATATACATCCAGATGACATCTAACAATAGGAACTGAAGCAGATTAAAGCTTAGAACTGTCCTTTGACAAGGGTTAGGGTTTGGATTAGTCACCCTATCCTTTGATAGGTGATAATCCTTTGATTAGTCACCCTATCCAATGATAGTCACCCTATCCTTATTGTAAAGAACCCTTTCTCACCTCTGCAGTTCAGGATACCTGCCTGATATTCTCCCTGTTCTGTTCATATATACCTGGACATGTTTCTGAGAAGCTGCAACTTATTTAGATCCCTCCCCAACCCCCCCTTTCCTATGAGGGAGTACTTTAAAATTGTTTCTCCCAATGTTCATTATTTTGCACTTGTCTATACTAGTATTAATGGAGTTATGTTGCAGAAGAGTCACAGCTGGATATGACAGTCAGAACCAGATGTTCACACCCTAGGCCAGACACAGCTGTTTCTCTGTATCTGGCAAGGGATGTAGAACAAGTAAATGCAGAGACAGCAAGCCTGAAAAAATCTAAGGTAATCAGGCTGAATATGCCTAGAGATTTAGCCCGTCTGGAAGATTGCCAGAGGGCTATTTATTTTGATGTCTACACCTGCTGAATGGGAATGCTTTGTGTGAACTCAAAGCTCTAAGTGATACTGGATCTCTCCCTTTTTCAGCACTCTGCTCCCTCTAGGCAGTGTTGCTTGCTTGATAAATTGTGCTCCATGGCTCAGGTTTGGGTTTTTTGTTGAGCTTTTATTTTTTTTTTTTTTTTAAGAAAAAGCCCCTAAAACTTATCTTGTTTCCTGGCTGTTGATGAGGGGAGAGTGGAAGCACTGGAGAACAGAAAAGGAACAGAGTGTCTATGACTGCCCCTTGGAGGTTAAAGTCTGGAGGCAGTGTAACCTGCTCCATGTGTTGTGTGCCACTGGAACAGTTTTCTTCAGCTCATTTAGAGTGAACTGGGGGAGAAATCCCTATAAGCTTTTTGTGTACTGCTCCGTGTGCCTTACACCTTCATGTGTTCAGTGTAAGAGGCTTATCCCACCATGCCCCATCTGGCTTGGTCTTGCTAGCGTGTAGTCCTCTCTTTACAGACATTGTGTGCCTGCCTTGCTGTCATCCTGAAAGCTCTTGGGATTTTTATTTTACAAAAGGTTTCACCTAGATAGTGGTGGTAAGCAAGCTCCTTACAGTGATGAACACTTGATAAGGATAATTCTTCAGGGTGAAGGCAGTAAATCTTGACAAACCAGACCAAGGGAATCAGAGACAGAAGGACCACTACCTTCTGCCTTCCAGGAGATGGGGGATGAGTGAGCAGCTGTGTGGTCCTGAGCTGCCTACCTAGGTTAAACCATGAAATGTCCCAAAGGCAGTAGTCAATTCCTTGGATTATGTGAAAATGTACCATAGTTCTTCCTCTATTTCTGTGCTGAAGAATACAGTGGATTTCCTACCCTTTTTCTTATGCATTATTTGTTTCTTAACCTGACTGGTGATATTGGAAAAACTTGGGTTTTATGATGCTTTGTTGGAGGAGGGGGATAGAGTTTTGGTTTGGGTGTTTGGTTTCCATTAGCAGATAGGTGAAGCATAGAGAGTACTTGAGCTGACACCTTTGAAGGACACCAGAGTTTAAAACAAATAAAAGAAGATCTACTGTGTGTTATAAGTAATAATCAATAATTAAAAGCCTTGTTAAAGCATTGCTGAAGAGTACTTCAGAAGAAAAGTAGTTATACTGCATTTCATAGTTAATTCAATGTCAATTAGCTGATTGTTAGCTTCCCTCCAGCTAAATCTTGTTCAGCACAGAGAAAAGAAATCAAAAGCATTCTAGCTTTAACAAGCCTGGCGTTTCAATCATTCATCTTTGCCTGCAGGCTCAAAATCAATGTCAACAGACGTTTCATTGCAATTTTATCAGCCATTTCTGCGTGTCACTGTTTTCTTGGCTGCCCTGCTTGTCCCTGAAAACTGTCAGTGGGAATCCGAATTCATCTTGAGCATCCTTAGACTCCACTTCCCTTTATTAGCCTTCTCTTTGGCTTCCCTTTCATCTAGGTAATAAGGATTTGTGGGCTTCACCTGAACTTTCTCAGCAGCTCCAGGAGCTCCTGTCCCCTCCTGGTCCCCAGCACCGCGGACAGCGCCCGACAGCACCGCGGACAGAACCCCCCGGGTACCCCCAAAACCCCCCCAAAACCCCCCTGCCCGGGGTCCATCCCGGGACAGAATGAGTTTTAAGGATCTGGGTGTCTCTTCCAGCCTGGAGAAACTGCAAGGCACGCAGGCACAAAATTTATGCTACCTATGTGTGCTTGAATGGCCCGTAGAAAATTGTGTCCCAAAAAAAACAACAAAAAAACCCCCAAGTCATCATATAAAATTCATACAGAGTTTTAGAAAATTGTGTCCAAAGGAAAAAAGTAACAGGTCATCATGTAAAATTAATACAGAATTTTAGAAAATTGTGCCCAAAGAAAAAAGTAACAGGTTGTCATAAAATTCATACAGAATTTTAGAAAATTATGTCCAAAGGAAAAAAATATCAGATCACCGTATAAAATTCATACAGAATTTTAGAAAATTGTGCCCAAAGAAAAAAAATATCAGGTCACTGTATAAAATTCATACAGAATTTTAGAAAATTGTGCCCAAAGAAAAAAAATATCAGGTCACTGTATAAAATTCATACAGAATTTTAGAAAATTGTGCCCAAAGAAAAAAAATATCAGGTCATCATATAAAATTCATGCAGCATCACAGAGGTTCCCATTCGCTTTGCAATGATATCCCTAATTATGAGATTCACTGCTGTGAGAAGGATCTGTAACGAGAGCTGAATGAAGTCTGAAGCCAGGTACTTGTGGTACTTGGGGCTTGTCTGGCTGTTACCCACCTTGAACTGGTGACTGGGTGGGTTGTGCCTGAAATCAGGGTATCTGCTGCATTACTGCTACAAGAAATGCAGTCTGGCATGTCACAGGGATGACACAGGAATGGTATTTCAGGCTTGTTGCTGATTATAGAGGTGGTCTGTGATGCTTTAGCTTCGCTTCTGTCTTACAACAGTGTTGACCATAGATCCCTAATGGTGTTTCTCATCCTCTGTGAGTGATAGAGAGATCAACTCATCAAAGAAAACATTGGTTTGGTCTTAGAAATCAGCAGCACTGTTGTGCATCTGGCATAAACCAAGCAGCCTTCTGGAAGCTTCAAATAATACTTCCTAGAGTACTGCAAACACTACAGCATTGTCTCCTTTCCTTTAAGCTGGATTTCCATGCTATAAAGTAGTATTTTGCCCCAGCCTAGGCCTCAGTCCTCCCTTCTGAGGTATTCTACCTCATCTGCAACTTTATGTAGAGGAGCTCTGCTGTCTTCTCTTTAGAGCCAATGAAACCATCCATCCCAAGAGCCACTGTCTTCACAGGAGTGTTAAAGGTTTGGCTCACAGTTTTGGATGTTGCTTTCCTGGAGGTACAAAGTGAGGGTGTTTGACTTGGAGCTGTCTGCACCGTTGGGTCTTCTGCCTTTAGTCAGTGTGTCAGAGTTCTTTCTGGAATGTTGCATTATGGTTTTGTTCATTTAAATTCCATCTGAAAAGCTTGCTGTTGTGACACCCACAGTATGAGCCTCAGTAGTACTGCCTGTTCTCTTGATTAAAAATATAATTGACAAAAACAGTTTGTATCTGCATGAGTCACCTCCATCTCTCATTGTTATAACTCATTCTTTCACTAATTCACTCTGTCATGACTAATGGTTAAGCAGGGTGTTTGTGGATATGGGGCTCCCTGTGACATGCCCAGCAAACTGGGAATCCATTCATTCCACCATGAGATGAATGTAGCTTACCAGAACTGGATCTGTATATTTCTCTTCCCTGTGTTTGGGGGGTCTGGCTGCTGCTGTGTTTTGGATCTGTTTAGATTTTCCTCTAGTTTCTGGGACTTATAGGCTAAAAAAAAAAAGCCTTTTTCTATTAAGAAAATTGCTTTCACTTTCCTGCAATGAACAGAGTTTGTTTCTAAGGGTGGAAGAAGTTGAGTGTAGCTGCTGAGTAGCAGGAATGGGGATCCAACTATCACTGAGTCACTACTAAATGGGATTTGAGATGCAGTTTGCTCTTCCTGTATCTCAGATCTCAGGGCTAAACCACAAACTGTACATGACACAACTAAATTAATATTTAAAAATAATTACTTGCTGCCTGAAGGTAAACAGAAAAAGGGTAAATAATTGATAGCACTGGGACTGCCACACTGTGAGTCTGCTGAGCGTTTATGATGTGCTGTGAAGGTTCAAAGGGATTGCTCGTCTGCTGCCTCTGAATGAGGGGTTTTGCTAATCATCCCATGGCTTGTTTTGTCAGCCAGCAATGTTTTCAGAGTTTGAAGCACCAGAATAGAATGCCAGCTTAATTTAGGTGAATCTCCAACTTAATTTGCTAACTTTCCTTCCAAGATTTGCATTGTAAATGATAAGGTGATTTTCATATATATAATTTTTTTTTATCCCATCAACATCTGAAGGGAAATTTCATGTGGTCTGCTGCCAAGAATGCAGAGTAACTTGCATTTAAGGAGTGCTTACATAATGTGCCACCCTGTGATAATACCTGTCTTCAGAGTTTGGTAATCCCATGATAGTTGGCAGCTGTTGACTTTTCAGTAGTAAATATCCCTCTTATAGCCCATTGTCATACCTGCCAGCATTCAAAGTGGCAAATGACCATAAAGAAAGGTCAGAGATTTCTAATTGAATAGTTTTCTCCCACTGTGAGAACATTTCTTGCATTGATAATAAAAAAAAAAAATTAAAATTGCTGCCTCCAAGTTCAATATTTCTGTAAAATGTGTTTGAGGAGGTGAGGTTGCCAGTTTTCAGATTCTGTACTGTTGCAGCTTTTGGATAGTCCTGTATGTCCTGCGTCCACAGATCCTTACTTACTTGGGAATCAGCATTCTCATGGATAAAAATAAACTACTACTTGTCCTCAGAGTTTCAGAACACGTCCTAGAAGTATGGCTGTCCACAGCGAAGAGGCTCAGAAGTCAGAAGGCAACACATCTCTGATAGGCTTTCATGTTATCACTGGTGGGGTAGGGAACTCCTGCTTCTTTCATGTTTGGGGTTCCCAATGCATGAAAAAAAAAAAAAAAAAAAAAAAAAAAAAAAAAAAAAAAAAAAAAAAAAAGAAAAAGGAAAAAAAAAAAAAAGTCTGTTCTGAACTCTGTTCCAACATTCAGGTCACCACCCTTCTCCTTTCTTTCCCACACCCAAGACCACACACTTGCACTTGCACCTCCAGGCATGTATGTCTGCCTGCCAAGAGGGAGGAAGTTACCAATCTCATCAGAGTTCTGGTTATCGTTCAAAGAAAGATGTCCTAAAAGAAACCCCAAGAGCTCAGTGCTGCTACCCCACCCGGTGCCACGGAGCAGGGCCACAAAAAGCTGCACCCAGGCTCTGCAAAGAAATGTTTTTCTTGTTGGGACAATAGCCAGTGAATTTTATAGGAAGAAGCAGCTAGAGGCAAGTAATTGTTATTGAAGTGTTTGCTGCTTTAAGAGGCTGTAAAGCACTGAAAGAGACTGGGGCATCTCTGGCCAGTACAAGAATCTAAGGAGGAATTTCATTTTTCTTATCTTCGTCTGATTTTATGGTATTTGCAGGAGTTTTTTAGGAGACCCAGGCCTTTTGTTGTGTTACCAGCTTGAGGAATGGTAAAAAGGGGGTTCTTTCTTGAACACTGATGTGAACACCCAGGATGGAATTATATGCTGAGAGCCAGATGTCCACCCAGGTGCTCTCTGTGAGAGCTTCCTCCTCTGAGCGGGATGTCAGTTTTAACATATTCATCTTTTCTGTTTGATGTCTCTAGAAAGAAGTAGCTAATCAAGTGTTCAAAACTGCTGCTGAGCCAAACCAGAGGTTCAGTCCACTTTTCCAACAACTGGCCCAACCACGTCTGTGCTTTGAACATTCGTAGCACTGATGATGGACAAGCTTTGGCAGGTACTAAGCAAGATGAAGCTTCCCCTGGTGGCAAGATACCATTTCCATTTATTTCCTAATATATTTTACCTCCCACATGGGCTGTACTCCCCCCAGAAAGAGCCACCCTGCTGCAGCTCTCTTGTAGAATACTGTTATATATAGATTCACTTGGAATAGGACAAGAGGTTACTGTCTAGAAGGAGATATTTTCTCTTTCTGCTTAGCAACAATGAGGAATTTTTTTCTAAAATGGGTATTTAGAGCTGGACAACACTGGACATCTGAGCAAGTTCCAATCTGATCAGCCTGACAGGTGGTGAAGGAAGACCCTGGAAGGATCCCTTTATTGTAAGTAGGTCTTGAATGCAGGGACAGTTTTTAACATTTCCATCAACTGGACAAATGCTTTCTGCAAAGGATTTTAATCTGAACTAGTAAGGTGATGCTCTTGTTCTTCTCTGGCTCCTAAATATAGATATTTAAAATTTAGTCTATTCTAGAAACTCACACTCAACCCTGTGTTGAAAAAGGTCTTTTATAAAAGAAGTGCTCACTCACAGTAGACATAGAGGAATTTGTGTGGGTTTTTTGTTTTTTTTTTAAATGGGGAAATTTGCACAAAGCATTAGGCTTTAAAAAAACAAACAAAAAGACCCCTGCTCCATTTTGTAGGACTGAACATTATATTACAGTCAAAAAGTATGATCTATGGAAATACCTACTGGGCTGAACTCTATATACATTTTCCTGAAAAGGGAGTAAACTAGCCTACAAACAGTGAATGGTATTGCTAAAGGGAATTTTTTTTGACCAGGAGATTTCTGCCAGGGCAGTAATTTGGTCTCTTATGAGGTTAGTCCTGTAGAAAGGACAGGAGTGAAAATAGCTGTTGAGAGCTGATTGAATCAAAAACTAAAAGTTATCACCTTGAAGAGAACTTGCCTTGAAAACACTGAGGCTTTTGGAGGTGTCTGCCAGCAGCTGTGAAGACAGCCATCCCAGTCAGGCTTCCCAGAGAATGCAGTAATACATTCATAAAAGAGCTTTTGCTCATGAAATACCCACTTGTGAACTGTTCATGGGTATAAGGAAAATGGATCTGAGGTCTTGCCACCTGAATTCCCCTCCTCTCCTTCGGGAGGTTATCAGCATGAAAACAGGAACTGAATTGGACACCATTAATAAAACATGAAGGCTTCGTGTTCAAGTGGTGTGCTCTGTCATTCAGGTGTAGAAGACACAGTGTGAGAAGGAAACAGAGGAGTCAAATCCACAAGTTCATTTACTCTTTTTAACTACACAGCAAACTTTGGCTCAGACTGGGAACTGAACCTTCGTTTTCTTCCCCTGAATTTAAAGAAAAGCTTTAAAACCCTCATACAGAAATCCTGAAGGACTGTTTCTCAGCTGTGAGTAGTCTTTCAGAACCTAAGAGTTTCCTAATAGATCTGACCAATAATTAGGTAGTGCCAATACTGTTTTTCACTCAAAAGGAGTCTTCCACTATGATGCTGATTTTTAGACCTTGTTTTCATGCGTTTGCTTTTGGAGCTGCTACATGGCACACTTTTTTCCCCTGTGATAGATGCTCTTTTTTTGCCAGTTGCTTGTGTTTATAATTTTAGGAGTGTCCCGAGATATGTACCTTGCTTGCTTTGGGGGTTTCTTTTGCTAGAGGGGACTGCATGATTCACCTGTGTCATAAAAATGTTTTCCACCAAAGAACAAAGGGATAGAAGTACAAAGTAGACTGAAAAACCCCACCAGCACAACTACCTTTTCTGTCTGTTTTTTAAAACCATCTCATGAAAGCTTATGGTCACAGCAATACACAACCTGCTACAAAATAAAATAAAAAAAAAAAAAAAAAAGGGGGAACAAAAGTAGAAGACCCAGTTCAGCCAGACTAAGAGGCCTTCTGCAGCTATACTAAAGGCTTGTTTTGCTCTGTGGAGGAGTTTAATTGCAAAATGCTTAGCATAGATGAATCATAAGGAGCCTACCCATAGGAAGAGGTTAACCACAGGTACAGGAAAAATTCATCTGAGGCTACAATAAACAAGTTCTTGGTGGGAAGAAACCAAAAGACTCTCCTCAGCTGTGGACAGGCCCATTCCTGAAACTCAAAGGTTGAGCTGCAAGTCCAAAGCAGGAATTCTCCTCCTGACCTTTGATATTTATCTCGTGAAATAGCCAAGTACAAGGTCAGGTGAAAAGATAAGATGTTTATTGGGAATCCTTGCTCGTGGGAACCTTTGTCAGGCTGCTGTGGCTGGAAGTGCAAGTTCATCTCCCATGGGAGACATTTCTTCCTAGTAAGGTCTACCACAGTGGTAGATGCATTTTCTAAGTAATGCATCTCTGTTCTTTTTGAAATATTAGTATGGTAAATGTCCAAATGGTCCTTGCTGAAAATTACATGTCTTTGAAATTGCCAGTGCCCACTTATTTTCCAGGTGGAAGTACTAGGTACCCAGGGCCATTTGGAAACCACTAAGACATGACTAATCCAGCAGGGAAGGCTGGGAAAGACTGGGAAAGACCACTGCATGTTCCCAAAGCCAAGCCCTTTTGCTGCAGCCCTTCCTTGCAGCTTTCCTGCTAACACTAGATTTCCTTCTAAGTATTTCCTGTGACTATGTTTTTAGCCTCTCTTTGTAGGAGTATGTGTTATGCCAGTTATTTTTTATGATATGATTTTTTTTTTCTGCATCTGGCCTAAACTTTTCCTTCCCTACCTCCAGGTGAGTGCTTCTCATGCTGGTGTCTCCAGCTCCTCCCTCATCTTGCTGCTCAGTTACATTAACTACAAGATAATTAGAGACTCATCCTCTCCCTTGAGTCTTTGTTTCTCTAGATTATGGCTTAAATCCTACCTTCCTGGACTCCCCACTGAGATCCTCAGGTTTGGTCCTTTTGGGGCTGCTCTTGCTGTTGTAACTAGTTCTCAGCACAGAGTTCTTTGATATTAAAATGTTATAATGGCAGGAGACCCTGGTTAAGCAAAACCAGAACCAGCCCTCCCTCCCTCTGGGGGTTGTGGATTATTACCAGAGCTTTGCTCAGCTGAGAAGCATGGAACCACCAGGTCTCTGCTCATATTCCTGTCTTGCAGCTTCAAAATTCTCATTCTATTTTTTAAAACAAACAAACAAACAAACAAACAAAAAAAAAACACCCAGGAACAAGACAACTTATGTGATCCCAGCAGATCCTCAGCTTGCCATGGCTGCTGATCTTTTGATGTTACAGGTTCACAAAATCCTCCTGGCCTTCTCTCCTTCCCAAGAGGAATAGGTCTGGGAATGAAAACCTCTGTGGAGGAGCTGGCACCCTGCTGCTGGCTGGATAGGACTGGCTCCAAGGGGCAGGTACCCCCCTGCCCATCAGGGGGTTCTTGCTGTGAACCCCTGCCAGCCTCCACCCCTCTTATTCCATGTTGAGATTTCTGGATTTAGAACTGGGAATTCTGGCAGAGCCTCATCCCCTTCCTAGGCTCTGCTTTTGGGTCCCTGGGCTGCTCTTTAATTCTCACTGACAAAAGGCACCAGATCTGTGATGCTTCTCAGCCCTGTATTGGGAGAGGCAGAAGTACTGGAGCCAGACTTAGAGTCTGGTGCTTCAGAACCAGCTCTTGTTGCTTTGGGATCTCTCCATGTGAAGGCCTGTGGCACATTAAGAGCCCAACCCAACTCAGAGTTTTTTCAGCTTCTTTCAAGCTGCTATACTAGACCTCCTTTTCAGGTGGCTCAGTAGCCTGTCTCAAGGGGCTCTTGCATTTTGCTAATGTGTTCCCTGGGCAGAGCATCACAAAATTCACCTTGTGCACACTGCAGAGAAGATGCTGGGCACAGAGCTGTGGAGTCAAGAGGATCCAGCAGGAGCATCTGAATGACTGAAAGATGTCCCACATCTGACCTGCTGTGCACCCTGCCCTGCTGGATCTATGTCTGTGCAGCACCCAGCATTTGTCTCCAGTGAAGCAGACTGTGCAGACAGGCTGGAGAGCATATTTTACATCAAGCAGAGCATAGGCTGTGGTCAGCTCCAGACTTCCACATCTGCAGCTGCAGCATTAACCAAAGGAGGAAATCCAGGAAGCTGCATCTGCCTGAACAACAGCACCACTTACAGCCTGATTCCAGATGCCAGCCTGGGGCCAGAGCCACACAGCAACAATCTGCCAGCACCAGGGAGGAGGCTGGGATCTGCTGGGATCTGCTCTTCCCTGTGCCTCAAGATCAGTCCTTCACAACTGTGTCCAGATCCCACTCCATGGCATCCTGGCCTGCATCCCTCTGTGCTGACAGTGGATTCTGCCAAGTGGTTTGGGGTTCATCCCAGCATGGTTCCTGTGCCCTGGACAAGTCTGGATATGGAGAACTGATTTAGGCTGCTGCTGCAAAACACCTTGGAAAGCTCGTACCTGCCATAACAAAGAAGGTGCCAAACCAACAGGGGAGAACATCATTGCTTGTGTCTTGGTTTGTCCCAGTGACCTGCCAGAGCCTTACCTGGGTGTTCTGGTGTGAACCTGAGATAGCTGGAACCCAGGGTCAGACCTCAGCTTCTTCCAGACAACCCCACTAGCAGAAACTATCTGAAGAATCCCACAGACTCACACCCGTTTTTCAAGGCCAGCATTTCTCCCAGTGTACACAACCCTGCCCAGGAGGCTAGCAGGTTCCATTATCTGGAGTTTGGATCTGGACATGAGGAGGCAGGTGCTGGAGAAAACAGGCAGGCACATGAGCAGTCAAAGGCAAGAGCAAGCGTTTCAAGTCTGCACACTCAGCACATGGCATCCCATCCAAGCAGAGCTGGGGATGTTGAGAAGTGAGACAGGGAACAACTGGGGATTTGTTTCAGGATTTCTGCCAGACTGGACACTGGGAGCAGGGCAGCATCCGTGCTCTAGGAGACAGGGGAGAGGGCTCTGGTTAAGGTGAGATTCAAAGGCTGGGAGGAAATCTACAGTGAAAAAACCATAAACCATGCTGCCTGCCCAGGAGACAAGAAACCAAACTGAAATGGAAAGTGTCCCAGGAGTGTCAGTGGCTCAGCAGCAGGGTGTCTGCCCCTGGAGAGAGGGTGGCAGGGGCAGCACCCTTCCTTTGCTTGTACATGGGTGCTAGAGCTCCAGACGGAGTTTCAGCAAAGAGGAAGTTGATCTAATTTAAAGGGAGGGTTTAAATTTAAAGGGGCTCTGATTTAAGGGCTGCTCTGCATTGGAAAGGGGGCTTGGACCACAACTGGGCAAACATCAGGTGAGTTGCAGTGGAGTCAGTGCCAGCACTGGTAAGCTCTGCCAACACAAAGCTCTTAACAGTCTCTGCAGGGTCTTAAACCAGCCAGAGGATTAACTAAGCAAAGCTGATTTTATGCTACAGCTTTGTGCACTTGGAGCTGACTTTGCTTAGGCTCTCCTGTGTGACTTCTAAGATGCCAGGGAGGGATAGAGGGGCAGGGGAGTTCTCCCAGAGGGGACAGCAGTGCTCCGAACCATGGGACAGCCCCTGGGGCAGGGTGCTGGAGAGCAGCAGTGTCCCCCTGCTCCTGCAAGCTGCTTGCATCCCTCTCACTGGCATCATCTCTCAGTTCAGTGTTTCTCCTTCCACAAGGTCTCTGAAAGGGAGACACTGACCCCTTCTCACTAGCTACCAGCTTCATGTGGTTTCTCTGACACCTTTTTCCAAGAACAGGTAAATGTTGTCCTTTCTCTGTTCTCTTTTGGTAGTGGCTCAGATCTGAGCTGATGCCTGGCAGCAGAGATATCTGGGGTAAATCTCATCCTCAGAGGACCCCTTTGGAGATGTCACCATTGAGGGGAAATGACAAGTCCCCCCTGAACACACACTGGGGCTCCTGGCAGATCAATACTTTAATTCATTTGATGACAGCTGACACCAGGCAGCAGTCTGTGTTTCAGACCCAGTGTAGGAGTGATTCCTTAGCTTTTGCCAAAGCATTTTGCTTTCTTTCAGGCTTACAGTTACCCCAGTGACATGAGAGCTCTGCCAGCTCCTTGGTGGGAGTCTGAAGCCCCTATACACACCGTGCCTGCACAGCATGGGCAGATCTTCCTGTTCCACCTGCTAAGCAGCCAGAGTGCCAAAGTGCTGGGAGGAATAATGAAATACCCCCTCCAGAACCACACAGGCTGGCAAAATCCTCCTCTGCCCCCTTTTTTTTTCCAGACTTTCTTCCAGAGTCTGTGATCAGGTCAGTTCAGTCCAGCGATGCGGATGTTGTGATGCAACATAACACAAAGTGATACCTGGCTGCTGAATTCTCCTACTCTACAGTATTTGTGCTGACTTGCAAGCCTCACAGCTTTAGGCCTGTAAGCCACCAGGACTTCATCTATGCAAATTTGCTACAAGAAAATGAGATCTATAAATAATAGACACCTTGGGCCTGCACGTCTGTACAAGGTAATCCATTGCCTTGCTCGAAACGTATCCGGTTATATTTCACACTTCTGTGTGAAAGTAACAAGGGAAAGAAAAGTGCCGAGGACAAAATCCAACCTTTACTCACCTTCTGACCTCAAAAAAAAAAGAGTGGAGGGGAAATGTTTCTTGGCTGAAACTCTTGGATTTCGTTCTGTGCTGCAGGGCGCTGTAAAAAACTCCTGTTTCTTCTGCCTCCTTTGCAGTGGTTGACTCCCCCTGCTCTTTATTTCTTCCAGAAGAAATGGGAGAAAGCTTATTTACACTATTTTCCCAGCAAAGGGCTACTTTAAAGATCGAAAAAAACAAACTGTCCCTAGCTCTACTGTCTTAAATCTTTCTAAACTGAGTATACTTGCCTCACAGCAGTCTCAGATCTTGGGAGGCCCTTCTCTCCTCGATACTGCTTTGGGTGCCTCAGTATTCCTGGGAACACAGGCCACATAATTCAGGTGAAATTATTTAATCCTCTTTCTATCCTAGTTGTTGAAGCATTTATATAGCTGGAAAATATTCAGAAATGCTCAACAAGGCTGATCAGGGATACAGAATAGCACCCAGAGAAGGCACAACTCCATAGGTTAGGATTCCTCAGCCTGGAAAGAGGTGACTGTGGGACAAAATGATAGCAGACCCTGAAATCATGAATAGCATGAAGAAGGCACCCAGAGGTGATTTGCTCACTGGCTTGGGTTCTTCAAACAAAAGAAGGTGGGTTTTTTGCACAGCATGTCATTAATCTGCAGAAATCTCTCCAGCAGTGTTGGGGATGCTGAATGTTTACATAAATTGGAAAAAAAAAACAACAAATGGACAAAGTCGTGGAAGGAAAAACAAACCCAACCTAACACCTATTGCATAATAAACCTAACTTCTGTCATGGGAAATCTCTGCCAAGTTCAGATTCTTGGAGGGGGGGTTATTCTGGAGAGGCATTGCTGCAAGCTTTGTGTTGTTCTGAGAGTCTCCCCTTCTCTTTTCCAGCCAGCATATCTTTGCTGTGATGTTTTGTTCCTATGCTTCTCCTCTCTTGAGATTTCCACCCTCATCACCTTTTTCTAGGCTTAGAAAAATCACAGATTTAGTGTTACAATTAAGTTCTGCAGTGAATATATTTTTGCTTTGAGAAGTGTCCAAAAAATTGTTTGTGAAAGTGCCTTCTGGCTGCCTGTATAGCATTCTGAAAAGGATGAGCCTTTAGGTAGGCTGGCAAGTCAGATAAATAGTAAAGACATGCTTCTGAGAATTGAAGTTTCCCTGGGAAGCCTGAATCTCTAGTTTTCCAATGGCTTGTTTATCAAACAGATTATTTACATCTTATTAGGTATTTCCATCTGTTGATAGAAAAATTCACTATTGCACAACATTCCTTTTGCTCCTGATTTAGTTGCCATTGCCAAAAGTGCTTTTGGGCCCTGAGACCATCCTGCTTTAAATAAACAGCTCAGAGCCAGTAGCACTTTGAGGTGCTCAGTCTGGGGGCTGCTGCCCCAGATTTCCCAAAAATGTGATTTCCCAAGCTTTGATGCAAATCTCAGTCACTTCTTTTTTAGCCTAAGTAAGTCAGTTCGTTTTTGGTCAATCTTATCAGAAGGACAGAATCTGCCTTTATTGCACCTGCCGGGGAACTTTGCAGTCCAGCTGCTGCAGATGGTCAGACTTGGAGCCACCAGAGGAAGAGAACAACCTGTGCAAACCCCAGTGGGCTTCCTTCTTCCTCTCCCTTTTGTCCATTCCACTTTGCCAGTCTGTGCATGGACTCCACTGCTCCTGGAGAATGAGCTGGAAAGCTAGCAGTGCCAGTAGGAATGCATTTGTTTCCTGATACAAATTCCCATCTCCAAAGAACCCTCAGAACTTTAATTACTCCAAAGCAGTCACTGGGAATATATTAGCCAGACATGTAAAACAAAAAGCTTGGAAATTGTATTCAACAGGCAAGGAAAACAAGGAATATTTTAATCAGCAAAAATAGAGGAGAGGGTTGAGATGAATGAAGGGAGGAGGGAAATACTGGGCTTGATGCCTGATTCCTAATCCCTAAACTGTCATACTATAGCATGGTGAAAACCAGGAGGAATAAACCTAATACCACAGCTACTTGCCATCAAGAAACTATCTATTAATACAGTAATGCTAAGGTAATTAACCAAATCAGACTTAGTCCAGTGCTGAAAAGGATTTCTTCCCGCAGGGATAAGCAGATGTCTCAATCTAATTATATAAGTTATTTAATCAAAACCAGGGGTCAGGTATTTAATGAAATACTACCCAATGTGGGGGAGAGAGGTTGTAGCTCTGGGGCAGCACAAGCAGAAAGGGGATGCAGGCTTCCAAACTGGTGCAGATTCTATTGCTCTTCTGCTTTGTTTGTATACACACCTGTAAGATCTCAAGATACAAATTTGGAAAAAAAAATCACTTTTGAAAAGAACACATTCTAGCAAGAGTTTGTTTCACTGCCCAATATGGAAAAAAAAAAATCTTCTATAAATGTCCTCAGTGTTTCCCCTATCCACGGTGTTGACACAGGAATAGACAGCTGCATTTTGTCTGCATTTGTGTTACTGTTTTGTTATCTTTGGTTCACTTAGGCAAAAACTAACAGCTAAAGCCTGCCAGTTGTTCAGTGGGTATGCAGCTGAGAGTGAGTGCAGTTGTTAATCACTGGGAAGCACATCCTCTGGGTGCTCGGTGTGTGCAGAGCCCCTGGATCTGTCATTCCTGTGACTGCTGGGGAGGATGACTCCCAGGGGGAAGGCTGTGCTGCTGTCACCAGGAGCCAGTGCATGGGCTCACTGACCACTCACAGGATGAAACACAGGCATGCACCAGCCCTGAGAAACCAGAGAGCTGAATGCCTTTCATTTTCTAGTAAATGATTTTAAATTGTCATTGAAACCCACTTACTCCTAAGGGATGTCAGGAACTTAGCTTCACACCAGGACTTTTCCCACCTGCTTGCAGAAAGCTGTTCCCAGGTGTAGCCCTGCAATTCCCATGGGAAGGCAGGAGGCTGCAGGCAGGACCAGCCCTCTCTGTGCTGGCAGTGCTTACTCCAGGCTCCTGCCTGCCTTGCTCAGTGGTTCCACAGATTTGGGTCTTCTCTCTTGTCTTTTTTCTGACGGATTTCTCTGTGCCTGCCCTGCCACAGCCTGGTTCCTGATGCTGGCTGTGGAACTCTGCTCTTCTCCATGGTTTTCCAGCCCCCTCTGTGTCAGGGCCAGCAGTGCCATGTTGCCTAGAGATGCATTTCTGGCTGTCCCCTCTCATTAGGCTGTCTGAGCCACACGAACTCAAGGGGGAGGTAAGAGGCAGAGCCAGCCCTGGCTGCTTGAATGTGTGTGCACATGGACTGCAGCTAGTGCTGAGGCTTCTGCACCATCACTGGTGGGCGAGGAGGTAAAATCTGCAGCTATGTGGACAACCAGTCACTGCCTTTGTAGTTTTGTAATGGAGGGAGTGTGGGCAGCACCCTTAAAATTAGGGTTCTGCCTTATTTTTCTCTCCAGGACTCTCCTTCCCTCTGATTTCTACCAGCGCGTTTCAGCAGACTTGGTCCCAATAAAATAGTGATGGGCATCAGGGGGCTCCTGCTCCACATCCCAGCTCCTCTCTGACAGGCAAGAGTCTGAAAATCTGACCCTGGATATTAAATAACTTCCAAGTGAGGGGCTGTTCACATAAGGGATTTAACCCGTTCTGAATTGCCAAACCACAGTGCCCCAGAAGAGAATTTCCTAGGCAACAGACAATGAATTGACAGGACAGGAAACCAAGATGGAATGAGGTGTGAGTTTAATGTCATGCTCTGTCATGTATTATGACTTCTTTAACCATCCTGTTATTGACAACTCTTCTTTATTTCTCTAGCCACCTCAAATGACTGAAACCTCATCTTCCAGCAGCCTCTCCTCATCCCAGCTCCCTGCCCTTACCCTGGGAAGGGCACTGGCAGACAGATGGACACCAAAGCATTTTTGGAATGTGACCATCTCCCCAAGAGTAAAGTAAGTCTCCTGGGCTGCTGCTAAGAATTTTGTTTGTGAGGTTCTAGGAAATTAATAATAAGTGGGAGTGGGAAGCAAAGTGCTCAGAACAGTAGTAAGAGTGAAGAGGGGACACATCACTGCACCACGACTCAAGAGAAAGATGGGATCCTCAGGGCCTGCTGACTGCAGTCAGAGTTTGGTGACCCACAATGGCAGCTAAACAATCTACAAGAAATACAAGCTGTGGCACAAATCAGAGCTGGGATAAGACAGTCCTGTAACCAGTCTGAGAAGTGCTGGGCCCTCACCAATGAGCTCTTTGCAACACACAAGGAACAAAGAGAAGTTTTACTTTGAACTACGCTGTCCTATATCCAGACTACAAATAGCATTTTCATATGCTTTATAAGAATACATTTCTTCTAACACCTGGTACCTATTCCATACCAGACACCTAAGCAATCTGCCTTTGAATAAAACCCAGGCACTTTTGCATTGTGGACTACAAGGCATAAGCCCCCATGTCTGTGGTGTTGAACCAGGTGATGGCATCCAACTTGTTCTTGCATCAAAGCAGGATCCAACTTCTGCCTCATCAGCTGTGCAGCCCAGCATGACACAGACAACCTGCATTCAGTCTCCTGTCTTCTGTGAAACACAAACTGTTCTTGAAATGAAGATTGAGGACCAAGTCTTTTCTAAGATTTGCCCTCGTGGAACCAGATTTTGTGGAGATGTTCCTTGTGAAGATTTCACTTCTAGATGTGAAACCATGTTGGGAATGATCTGAAGCCTGTCATTACAGATGTGATAATCCCTTTTTGAAACTCCAATTAATTAAAGCCCGTTCAGCTTGGAAGGTGAAAGGCTCAGGGTTGTGTTTTGGCTTTTTTTATAGGGAGAAAAATTACGAATGCTTAAGACACAGAAGCAAGGTTTTGGTGTGATGCGTGGCCACTGGGGGTTTGGCCACTTGGTCCACCTGGGACCAGCAGATACCATTGTCTGCAGATAATGCATCTCCCTAAGGTAGGTGCTGGTGGGGAAGAGGGATTTTGTTCTGCCCTCCTGGCAGTTGCACTGAGGGTGGCTGTGCTCCAGGCTGAAAGCAGGCATGGAATTAATGCCTCCTCCCATCCAAGTCTGGGGAGAGCTTTTTACTGGCGTCAGTGGCAGCAGGATCAGAGTGGAGTCTCAAGGCTCTTCCCTGGAGCTTGGAGGAGTTTAATAGAATAAAGTCTAAGTTGTCATTAATTGGCTTCTGCTTCTCCTGCAGGAAAGAGTTAATGAAGGCAAAGCTGGTCTGGCCAAGGGGCTGGGATGGCTCCAGTAAGAGCTGTGACTCACAGATTGAACATCCTGCCAAAGCACCAGTAGACTCTTCTGCTCCTCCTACCCCGACTGTAATAGTCCAGCATAGTGGCTTAAAAGGTTTGTCCCTCTGCTGCCTCAGTTATCACAACAGGGCCAATGACAGGTCACAAAAAGTTCCAAAAATACGATAGAGTGAGAGTGTAGGCAGCACATTGGGAGGAATCTTGGTCTTTGGGATGAGCTGAATTATACTGTTTTGAATCCAGAGTAGCAAAGCATAAATATATGGATTACCCCCATCTAACAGATAAAAAACTGAAGTGGAGAGTTTAAACAAGGCCGAATTTGAAGCAACAACAAAATTATGGGGATTCATCCCTTCATCTCCTAAGCCTTGCACTTCAAATTTGCTGCAGAGAATATTTCCGCCTCCCTGTTCTTCTGTTTTTCAGAAAATCCCGTTTTGGGGAGTCAACCTAATAGCCTGGCCTGTCAATATTGAAAGAGCAGCTCTGGAACTGTGCATCATGAAGAGTAATCAATGTGGGATGGAGAGAATAAAGGAACTCACATGTCCTACACCAGATCTGTTTGAAAACTGGAAAAATGAACCCTTCTCCACACAGTTCCCTTTCTCAAAAATTGGACGTTGAAGTTTGCCAGCCTGACTTATCCCTGCTGGCTGACTTGGAGGGAAAAGCACATGAGAGTTGACTTGGGAAAACTTGGGAATTTGACCAGCTCCAGGTGTGATGATTCCAGAGATTCCGTTACACCAGCAAACTAACGGCTGCTTCTCCTCCATGTTTGAGTTGATATTAGATTGACAAGATCAAGTGACAGCACAACCATAGACACCTTTATCTGCTGTCTGCATAACCTATGCTGCTGAACCCCCGCCAAACTCATCCCAGGTCTTATCTTTTCTAAACTGAGTATTTATTCATGTGGTTGTTTTATGTAAACTGCAAAGAGCCTCATTAAATGGCAAGCTTAACTCAAAAGCTTCATTATTAAGGTGGAACAGAGCTTGGAACTCACGGAGTGAAATTACCAGGCTTTTGTGTTATTTTGGGAAGAAATGCTGAGTGCCTCAGGCACCTGATGCACTCCGGTGCTGAGCCCTTCCATTACCCCTGGCCTCAGGTGGGGAACAAATCTGGCTTTAAGGTGGAGTTTTACTGTCCTTTACATAGGAGAGAGTTCCCCAGGGGCTGAAGAGAGCAGATTCTAGGGAGAGGCAGGCAGGGACACTATCAGCACCAAGTCCCTCCTGGGAGAGATGCTGGCAGGAGGCTGGAACCTGCCTGGGCAAACCAGAAAAAAACATTTGGCTTCTGAAAAAGCCAGAAAAAAACCATTGGGCCAGGGTGAAGAGGACTGGGGTGTGCAGCTGCACCCAGCTCTTGCTCCTGTTTTCGCTCAGCATTTGGTGCCTGCAGCACCTCCTCAGCTGCCTGATAACCTGGGAGCTTCAGCATTCACTGGAGGTAAATACCAACATTTCTGTGCTTCCATTTTCTCATTTGTATTATGAAAGTTAATGAAAGAGTTTGAAACGATAGACACACACGGTTAGGAACATACAGGCAGTGAAGGTATTTCTCTGAAGCTGCAAATTAATTCTGCAGTATTTTCCCTTTCTTAGTTTGACTGAATCCAATGTATATTTAACCCAGCCATCAGAATTGTGCAGCTGCTGCTTCACCATCCAAGAGTCATGGCATTTTGCTCCTAAGCAATGGACTAAACGGGCTAAAAGTAAAGAAGGTAACAAATCAGTGTCCTAAATTTGCATTTCTTCTGGAGAATCAGCTTTTGAAGGACAGCTTGTTTTCCACAGTAAAGAACAGCTTTTTTTTTTTTTCAATCCCAACCCTTCAGCAACATTAACATGCTTGGTGCAGATCTCTACCCTGTCGTGCTTCTTATCTCAAGGACAGCACCTCCAACAGCAAAATGCTGCATCCATCACATGGGAATGTCCAGTCATCTCCAGCATAAATAAAGCATGTGACCCACGGGCTTCCCACTGCCAGCTGCTTTCTGAGCTCCTGTCTGCCTCCCAAAACATCAGCATGTGTCATTAGGGTGGTGGTCATACCTTACTAGCCAATATTGGGGGGCAAAAAAAAAAAAAAAGGCTTAGGAAAACTGAGAGGGACTCAATGCATTGGGACACTGTGGTGCCATCCACATGCTCCAAAGCATGCTGAGTTGTGCAGGTATGTGTGGGTGTACAAATGTTGTTGGAGGTTTAGGGGGAAAGTTACCACCTCATCCCCCTTCCCTTCAGCCGGTGTTAAATGTTGCAGTGGGTGTCTGTGGATGTGTGCATGGATTCATTTTCCTGCCCTTTGTTTTGCTTGGTGCTTTTAATTCCCCCGGGCATCTCTCTGAGCTGAAGAACTTTAGCGCCGATCCAGATTTTTAAAGTGGGGATTATGTAAATGCATATTACAAGGCTTTCATAAATAGGGATTATTTGTTGGATACGCTTGAGTGCTTCCTTTGGAGCCATTAAAGCCTGTTGTGTAAATAGGAATGTAGTGAGTGCCTGATCTAAATTTCATTGATTCAAGAAAAGATCACAACAGAGTTTATTGCATTAATTTTGGCCTTATGAGAACATATTTCGGGACAATTTTCAAGAAATTACAGGACCATATATCACTAAGTCTAATCACAGCGAGTGTATCTCCCATATCTGTATTAACTAGCTCCATGATTCACTATTTCCCTTCCACTCTAGCTTTATTGTTAAAATCACTGTTGTCCCAGCCACTAACTCATTAACTGTCACCCACTAAATTCAGAATTCTGCAAGTCTAGGTGAGCAAAGGAAAAAGGGTATTTCGTCAGAAGATGCAGTGCTCCAAAAAGCTGTAAAAAATTATTATCTGCCCTTAGTCCTAGGCGAGGACATTTAGACAAAATGCTAAATATTTGAGGAAATGCTGCTTCTCCTCGGGGGAATTTCAAACAGGATTTACTCTAAGACTTGACTTTGGGGCTCCTCTCAGCTGACAGATAATGATTTGTTTCTTTCCTTGCAGAAAAGGGTGCAAACCCACTGAGCAGTGCTCAATCAAGTTGTTTCCACCGATGTCTGAGATGAGACCTGAGCAGCAGGAGCAGCTCTCTGCACTCAGGATCCCAGTTCCACCATCCCCAGAGGAGTTGCAGGCGACCCTGGGGTGAGTGCAGAGGAATTTCCCTGCCCGAGAGTACCAGCAGCATGGGTAGAACTGAGTGACTCCTGAAGAGCTGAGCCTCATCCTTTTCAGAGGTACTGCAGTCAAAAGGACTTTTTTTTTTTTCTTGATTGAAGGCTGTTGGGTGACCCTGTTTCACAAAGGACATGCAGTGTCCTCCTTTGCTTTTACCTCCTTCACGTTGTTTTACAAAAGAAATACTTTTGTATTCCATTACACATCCGGAGCTGTAGATGCTGACCAACATGTTAAATCAGATTTCCTCATCTTCCTCTGTTCTCTGCTGTTTCCAGTCTTTGAATTCCACTTTAATTAAGCAAAACGAGCCCAGAGCACAATCTGTGCACAATGCCTCAGTTTGAAAAAATTGTTTGATCTCACATAAACCAATACTACTGTGTAAATGGTCTGTGATGGGAGCCTAAATTATCACACAGACTGTTCTCCTACAGTGACTTCTGAAATGCACAAATGGCTAAAAGTTTGAAATGAGATCCAGTGCTCTGCCTTTAGAAATGATTAACTTCTACTAATGATTTACTTATTTACACACAGCTTATTTTGCATAAAGTTAGAGCCGGGCACATTTATTCATTGTAATTCCCTTAAAAATGGATATAAATATCAAAAGCAATTGGCCACCAAAAATTTGAATATTATGGCACTGCATCACAGAGAGTTGACATGAATATGAGTCTTGGTCAGAAAAAAAATATACAGAAAATACTTAACCAAGTCTGATATTTTACAGCATGTCACTGGATAATCTGAAAGGGTTATATTCACTACAAACGTATGAGGTGCTTGCAAAGGATTCAGGAAAAAAAGGAGACCATTATTCTCCTAATAAAATAGGCCCCAAGATCGATGAAACCCATCTCCCCTGCAAAGTCCAGCCTCTTTCTAGGGTTGTGTACCTGAAAAGAGAAACCGGCTTCAAGGAAGGGAGCCAATTACACAGCATTTCACAGCCAATGCACATGTTCAGTCCCAGACTTGGCAGTTTTGGCAAGGACAGTGCAGAACCGAGCCTGCCAGCACCCGGCTATGTCACTCTTGTAGCTTATTCATTCCATGAATCAGCAGAAAAAGGGCCAGGAGCTCCCCTGAGGTGATGCCAGAGCCCTTGCAGGGGCCCGGCACAGCTCCTGCTCCTGCTGCTGCTTTGGTTCCCGGGATGCTGAAGGGCAGGAGCGGTTCCTGCGGGGCTGGGAGTTGTTGTCCCCGCACGCTGGAAGCCCGGAGGAGGGGATGGACTTGCCCAGCCCGGTGGGATGAGCTCAGGGAGACGGCAGCTCCAGGGGCTGGGAGAACCTGCAAGGAGAGGGGGGAGCCGTGTGTGCCAAAGCCCTGCAAGCACAGGGGGTGTGTGCGTGAGTGTGTGTGTGTGTGTGCGTGAGTGTGTGTGTGTGTGTGTGCGTGAGTGTGTGTGTGTGTGTGTGTGTGTACGTGTGTGTCGTGAGTGTGCGTGTGTGTGTGTGTGTGTGTGTGCGTGAGTGTGTGTGTGTGTGTGCGTGAGTGTGTGTGTGCGTGAGTGTGTGTGTGTGTGTGTGTGCGTGAGTGTGTGTGTGTGTGTGTGTGCGCGCGTGAGTGAGTGTGTGTGCGTGTGTGCGTGTGTGTGTGTACGTGTGTGTGTGTGTGTGTGTACGTGTGTGTGTCTGTGTGCGTGAGTGTGTGTGTGTGTGCGTGAGTGTGTGTGTGTGTGCGTGAGTGTGTGTGTGTGTGTGTGCGTGTGTGTGTGTGTGTGTACGTGTGTGTCGTGAGTGTGCGTGTGTGTGTGTGTACGTGTGTGTGTCTGTGTGCGTGAGTGTGTGTGTGCGTGTGTGTCGTGAGTGTGCGTGTGTGTGTGCGTCTGTGTGTGTGTCTGTGTGTGCATGAGTGTGTGCGTGAGTGAGTGTGCGTGTGTGTGTGTCTGTGTGCGTGTGTGTGTGAGTGTGTGTGTGTGCGTGTGCCCGCAGCTCCCGCAGCTTCTGCACCTCCCGCAGCTTCTGCACCTCCCGCACCTCCCGCAGCGCCAGCGGCTGCATTCAGCAGAGCCCGCAGGGTGCGGTGGCAGCTCCAGGAGGGGCCGTGCGGGGCAGCGCGTTGTGCCGCAACCTCTGGCACGGTGCGTGGCAGCAGCTCGGCTTCCCCCAAACCCAAAGCCCAAGCCTGGCTCTGCTGCCTGCTGGTTCCATCCGACCTGAGCCCAGATCCCTCCCTGGCTGCGGGGGAAGGGCAAAGTGCAGAGGGAAGGAAGGGCTGGACACATCTGGGAGGTGTGCAGCACTGAGGAGGCAGCCCTGTGTCACCCTGCCCCTGTGTCTTCCCCCCACTGGGAGGGCCCAGGGCATCCCTGTGCAGCCATTGGGATGTTGTACTCGTCCACATATTGATCCGATGGTTCAGCGTTCACCAGAGCCCTTGGCAAAGGTCACTGTCCCTGCTCCCCCCTTACAAACGGTAGCACAGAAGCAACAATTAATTTTCAGAAGTGATTAATGTTCCTGGTGTCCATCCTGGTTCACTTCGGGCTCTAAGCCCCAAATAAAGTCTGGAACTGGGCTAATTAAGGTGTCCCTTGCCCCTCTCCCAGCTCTGCTAGACAGGGAAACTCCTCCACCCTTTATCCTCTGCCAACCCTCAGACTGGCTCAGACTTTGCCTCCGAGGCTGCTCCCAAGCCCCGTGTTTCCCATGACGCCCAAAGGATCTCAGATCCTTGTTTCTTGGCCCTTGGTGCTTTATCCTATGGGACGCTTAGGGAAGCGTTCCCACCTTCCCAGGATTGCTGACAAGGTAAATCAGGACTCAGCGGAGGGCCCGGCAGCGTCGGGTTAACGGTTGGCCACAAAATGTCTTTTTGATCCCAAATAATTCCGTGGGTTTTAACGTCTGAGGAGCTACCGATCACCTCAGGGTTCACCGACTGGGACCGAGGGGGGGTTCCCTTGCAGGAGGCCACGTTCCCCAGCGTCACCTCCGGATGCCCCAGCGCCCAGCGGCTCTCTGCGGCTCAGCAGCGGGGAGCAACGCCAGGCGGTGCAGCCTCGGGTGCCGTCCGGATCCCGCAGCCCCCGGGTGGTTCAGTTCGGGACGGATCCGGTCCCCCCCTCCCCCCTTTTCCCCCGCACCCCTCGGCCCGTTCCCCGCAGCCCCGCGCCTCAGCGCTCGCCCCACGTGGCCGCTGGCCCCGCTCGCCATGAATGAATTTCCCTCCTCCAATCAGCGGCCGCCCCGCCGCCGGGCGCACGCGGGCTCCCCCCCCTGCGGCGCCAGCGCCTCCCCCGGCCAATCCCGCGGCAGCGGCACCCTCGCTTCGGCCAATAGAGAACGGGGAGAGCGGGGCGGGGCGCTCCCAGCCCGGCGGCGACCAATGGAGAGGAGGCGCGGTCCGGCGGCGGCGGCGTCTGAGCCAATGGGGAAAGAGGGGCGGGGCCGGCGCGCGGCGGCCCGGCGCCCCGGCGCGCGGCTCTAAAGCGGGGCGCGGAGCGGGGCGGGGGGGAGAGGCCATGGCAGCCACCGCGCAGTACCTGCCCCGCTCCGCAGCACTGATGCACCCCGACGGCGACCGCCTGCACCAGGGCACCACGTACCGCGAGGTGCAGAAGATGATGCACCACGAGTACCTGCAGGGCTTGGCACCCGCCGCCGGACACGCCGTCGGGTTGGCGCATCACCAGTGGCTGCCCAGCGCCGGCACGGATTGGGGTAACGGCGGCGGTGGCGGGGGTCCGCACCTCCCGCCCGCCGAGCACGGCAAAGGCGGCCCGCCGGGGTCCCGCGAAGACCTGGCCGCCGCTTTCCACCACCGGCCGCACCTGGTGCATCAGGGGGCGGCGGGAGGCGCGGCGGGAGGGTGGGCGCAGGGCGCCGCGCATCACCTGCCCCCCATGTCCCCGCCGTCGGGACAGCCCCTGCTCTACGCGCAGCCTTACGCGGGGCTCAACGGGATGCTGGGCCCGCCGGCCCCCGCGCTGCACCACGGGCTGCGGGACCCGCTGGGCGCCGAGGAGGCGGGAGCCCACGAACTGGCGGCTTCTCCGCCGCCTCTGGGACCGCCCGAGCCGTCGGACGAGGACGCGCCGAGCTCCGACGACCTGGAGCAGTTCGCCAAGCAGTTCAAGCAGCGGCGGATCAAGCTGGGCTTCACCCAGGCCGACGTGGGGCTGGCGCTGGGCACCCTCTACGGGAACGTCTTCTCGCAAACCACCATCTGCCGGTTCGAGGCGCTGCAGCTGAGCTTCAAGAACATGTGCAAGCTGAAACCGCTGCTCAACAAGTGGCTGGAGGAGACGGACTCCAGCACGGGCAGCCCCACCAACCTGGACAAGATCGCGGCGCAGGGTCGGAAGCGCAAGAAGCGCACCTCCATCGAGGTGGGCGTCAAGGGCGCCCTGGAAAACCATTTCCTCAAGTGCCCCAAGCCCTCGGCACACGAGATCACCTCCCTGGCGGACTCCCTGCAGCTGGAGAAGGAGGTGGTGCGGGTCTGGTTCTGCAACCGGCGGCAGAAGGAGAAGCGCATGACGCCGGCCGGGGTCCCGCACCCCCCCATGGAGGACGTTTACGCACAGGCGGACACTTCGCCGCTGCACCACGCTCTGCCCGGGGCCGTGCAGTGACCGGCGGCCCCGACGGCGCGGGCGGCGGGATCCGCGCTTTAATTTATTCCTCAGACTGGCCCGGCCGCCCCGCTCCGCGCCCGCGCTGTATTTATTCGCCCGCCACGGGCCCCCTGCGCGCCGGAGCCGCCCGCGGCCGCAGCAGCAGTAGCCAAAGGTTTGCGATCTCTAATTTATTCCCTTCCTCGCGTGGTCTCCGGGACGGCGGCGACCCCTGCCCGGCCCGCCGAGCCCTGGCCCCCCCCCGCCCCGCCTGGCCCGGTTCACCCGGGGGGGGTCTCGGTCTTATTTCACGGCCCGTTTCTATTTATTTTCTAACCGTGCGCGGAGCTCTCTCCCTCCTGTCGGTGGGTTCGGTCCCGTCCATCCCCTTGGGGTTTGGGTTTTTGTTTGTATCTTTATTGCAAAACCAATGTAGACTGCGAGGGTCCGTTTCTATTTATGTTATAGTAAATATTTTATTACTTACATATAAACCATTTACCCAGGAACCCGTCTCGTGTCGTTTTTGCGGGCTGCGGAGCGGTTCGGTCGCTGCCCCCCGATTGCTGCGCTTGGTTCCTGGGACTCCCGAGTCCCCTCTGGGCTGGCGACCGAGTCCACGGAGGCTCCGGACCGGGGGTCCCGGCGGGGCTGGGCCCCTGCCAGGATCGGCTCTGCCAGCACCGGGGGCCGGAGCCACCGAGCCCCAGGACGGGCGCTGCTGAGGTGCTGTGGCTTCGTGGTGGGGATTTTGGGGGAAAGGTACTGATCTTCAGGTCACTTTTTGCAGTCTGGAGTGCGAGCAGCAAACGTTGTGCAAGTAACTTTCCTCCTTATGGCAGGAGTGATGAATGTACACCGGGATAGTAAGAACTGAGCCAGGAGAACTTATTCCACTGCCTTCTTTGCACAGCCACACTCCCGGGTTTGGGGTGTCACCAGGTCTCCGTTTCATGGTCTAATATTTTGCAGTTATGATAAGAAAGGATGGAAATTTAGTTGCTGCAATCTCTATTTCCAAAAGCTGCGGCTTGCAGCTCTAAACCTCTTTCAGCAAATGTCAAAAAAAAAGTCGCATGTGAGGATTGTGTTTGCCTTTGCAGGTCCTTTGGTTCCTGCAGTATTTTGTGTTGGGAGAACTTCTGAAATGTGCCTATACTGAGCTCTTGCACCGATAAAATACTTTGTAGAAATCGGGTACTAAAGCCCCAAATGCTTTTTATTTATTGGAGAATTTACCTAGGTTCTTGAGCGTCTGGTACTTGTTTCCCTACTTGACTCATAGTACAAATTACATGCTGTGAAAACAGCAGGCTTAAAAGGGATTTTTCTAGTGGTAGCTCCGCATCCTGCATAGGAATTAGCATATAGTTATTGATATATTTGTTTAAATTTATTTAACACATCAAATGTAACTTCCACTTGAAAATTCATACATGAAAAGTCTTCACTGTGGTTTGATTTTGTTGTGTTTTGTGCCTTTGAGGTACCTGCTTAAGCAACAGTGCACTTGCAGTAGATCGTTAGAAATTGTTGTATTCTCAGTATCTCTTAAAATGCAGCTCTTACAAAACTATTAAGTTCTTCTAATTAAATAGTCTAGTAAACTGTTTTTTGAGATCTTTAAAATAAAGCCAATTTGAGCAGGTAAATCTTTAAATACGATGTGTGGTGCTCATAGGCACGGGAAGGAATGGTTCTATTTGGTAGAAATAAGCCAGCATATGGTGTAGTTTGGTGTATGAATAACTTTCCTTGGCATGCAAAGCATAAAAAGGAATCTCACTGAAAGGATTCCATGTTCCTTGCATTTTATCAGCTTTTGTTACAGATGCAGCTTCCTTTTTTTGTAATGTGACTGTTTCCTACAGAAAGGCACAGGACTGTAGAACTGTTGGAGAGATCCTGAATTCCAAAATTTTTCCTGTATTTACTAATTCCTAAATGACTGAGCAAATGGAGTATCTTAGGTGGAACACTCCAGCAAAAAAGTAAAGGAGCATGATGACTTAACAGCTTCAGTCAATGTATCACAAAAGCATTTAAATTAATTTTCAGCTCTGAAAATTTTTCCTTAACTATTTGTTTCTGTGTTTCACTCATGTATCATTGTGGGTTTTTTGGTAATACTGTAACTCTACAGCCTTTACTTGTAAATTGCTGTGTGATAGCCAGGCTTAAGGAGAAGAAACAAAAGTCAGAAATTAACAAAAGAGGAGAGGGTTTCTTTATTTTTAAGGAAAACAATTTCTTGTTGGCACTGAATGATTAATTGTACTGCTTTCCTGTACCAGGAGTGATTTCAGTAGCCTCTTCATGCTGATGTTACCTGGCTGGCAAACAATATTTATATTGATACTTAGAAGGGAAGGGTCAATTTTCACATCGTGTTCTCATGATGGATGAGATGTGCTGTGAGTGCTGGAGAGGCTGAGCACCCTTGGGTTGTTGGGTTTGTCAGATTGTATAAGGTGCTGCCAGCCCCGCTGCATTAGCTCTTTCATGCTGCTGAGCAGCAAATACAAAATATATTTTATATATCTTATTTCTACAGCTTTCCAGTGCTCAGCTGTTCTAAAAATCAAATGCCCCAAAGGTTTGCCTCTCTTACAAGAACTTGTTAGTTTTCTTGGTCAAGGATTAAATAGCAATTACCGGGGGCAGGATTATTTTTTGGTGGTTGTTTTTTGTTTGTTTTGTTTGGAATTTTTTTTTTTTTGGGGGGGGGGAGGGGAGTGATGTTTAAGGGGGTTTTTTTTGTTGTTTTTTTTTCTTTTGATGGTGTTTTTTTCTCACTTAAGTGAAAGTATGAGCCCGTATTACTACATGGGGAGTAAAGCAGAGGAAGGTAGGACTGGGGTGTTGGTACATTGAAGAAAAGCAAGTGTGGCAACTCGTTATTTAAAAATGCACAAACTAAGGAGTAGAATATGCAAAGCAGAAAGTGTAGAGAAGGAGCAGGAGCTGTGCATTACCAGGTTAGAGGTGTTCAGGTCTGCACTGGTGTTCCCTGTGAGCCAAGGGCAGAGGGGGCTCTGCAGGGACTCTCTGGGGCTGTTTTTGTCCCCTCCAGTGCCAGGCTGAGCTCACCAGGCTGGGCCAGCTCTGTCCTCCAGGTGCCATCCACCCCCGAGGGGCTGGGGGGTCCCAGGGGGTCCTGTGTCTGGAGGGACTGGTGCCCACTGGGGAAGTGCAGGGTCCAAGCTGGGGTTGGGGGAGCAGTGGTCAAGGGGCTCTGGTCAGCTGAGGCATCATGCAGCCATGGTGCTGGCAGAAGGTGCTGAGCCCCTGCGTCCCCCTGCGTCCCCCTGCGTCCCCCTGCGTCCCCCTGCGTCCCCCTGCGTCCCCCTGTGCTGGCAGCTGGGCAGCCTGCCTGCCTTCTCCAGGTGCTTGGAAGGGCAGCTGCACTTTCCAAATGCTTTTGTCATTCTAAATCAGTTAGTTATTTTAGGAAATTTGTTTCCTGGAAGGCAGACAATATTCAGCAGATTTTTAAAAGAAAAGCTTTTTTTATTATGATTATTATTATTATTATTTTATTTTTAAGAAGGTGAACACTTCCTGCTCAGCTTCCCGGTATGCTTAGGACCAGGTTTTGGTCAACTTTATCTTCAGATATTTTTGATTCTTACAGACACTTGCAAAAGCAGGGAGTCCTTTCTCTATAATAACTGCAGAAGTGGCTGCAGCACAGCAGTTTCCCTCGCTGGGCACTGTCAGACAGGATCACTGCTGCTGTATTCACCTTCTGCTTTCAGCAGGCTCTGCTCTCTTCTCTCTGCTGCTATCCTCCAGCATCCTGATCCCAGCAGAGTGCCAGCAATCCAGCCTGTCCCTTCACTAGCTAAAGCAGCAATGGAAACCCTGTAATCTCTTTTCTTGTAAATTTTGAGCATCAATTGTTAACACTTTGGTATCTTGCTCCTAACTCTGGCCATCCCTGCTTGCTCACTCTCCCACAGAGATTTCAGCACTGTCTGGTTGAGCATATATTTTAATTCTGTACTAATGTTGTTTGCATATATTTTAATTTTATGCTAATGTGGGTGTTTTTGTTTGTTTGTTGGCTCTGGATCAGCCCAGGGAAAGCTCTGTGTTATGTCACAGGTATTGGAAGCAGGCTAGGGTGATGTCCCCAGGGCAGAAGTCCACAACTCTACTGCCTTGTGTTGTTTCTTACAGTTGGGTTGTTTTAAAATCAGCACAACCTGGCCAACAAACTCCAAGCTGGTGCTTGTGGCTTGTCGCATTTGCTCAGGACAGGAGTGCAGCTGCCCGTGGCTTTTGGTGCCCGTGGAGCATCAGGGAGGGATGCGGGGGGGCTGCCCCCCCTGCTCTGCTCAGAGCTGTTGCTTTTGTTCCTAAAATGCTAAATGTCTGTGGAGAAAAGTGTCTGGTATTGCTGACATTAATATTGCTGCTTCGAGAGACCTGGCCCAAGAGCCCTTCCTGAAATGGACAACTCCAGGGAATGGAATTTCTCCACGCTTCCACCGGTGATGTGGGATGTGAGCAGCAGGATCTCTGTTGTACACGTGTGTGTGTACACGGGGAACACACAGAGAGGGAGCTTGTTAAGTCTTTAATGTGAGCTCCCACTGTGCCTTGCAGAGCTGATTTATGGGCATCCAGCATCTCTCCCACTTGTTATTTGTTGGGGAGTGTAACTGTGCATGTGCACACGCAGCTTCCACCCAGGCACAGAAGAGGAAATACAGCTGACTGCAGTTAATTTGGTGTTTTTCTTTATCATTCATGTAAAATCTACCCATGAAAGTTCCCTGTGGTTTATAGCTTGAACCAGTAAGACCGGGCTTCTCCTTGGAACCCACCATGCTGTGCGTAGGAATTGTGAGGTTGCAAAGGCAGTGTTAAAGCATATGATCCTGTACATGAGACATAATGTGCATGTTGGATCAGACCTCATGAATATTTCATGGTCCTTGATATCACATTATTTTTGGTGTGAGTTAAAATGAGTGTTGTTTCTGGTAAGCCTTGCAAAGATGTTTGTGTACACGGGGACGTCGGCTCATACGCTGCTGAGAGCGCTTGCTGCAGAGGAGAATGCTGGCCATGACTAACTTTTCAAGACATTTTAAATTGGTTTTCCCTCTCTTGGAGCATTCTGCCTGATAGATGCATCTATCATAACCTTCAGCATCCAGGTTGTGTTTTCTTGTGGACCTGTTGACTTCTTGCTGCTCCACAGGGCAATCTGCTTGGATCACTTCTCCAGATTATCATTCTTCCAGGTCTGTGATTTTTAGTTTTTTTTTTTTTTTTTTTATCCCTGCAGCAGCTGCTCTAGGGCTGAAATGGGCAGTTGTCACTAAAGCCAAAGAACAGCATTTCTTTTATAATGTTTCCAAGCTGGCTTTTCTGTCACTGTGTTTAAGAAAGGGGGGATGGCTGCCTGTGTTGGGAGCTGTATCCTTAACAGCCTGGAAGGCCACTGGATGAATAACAATCTTCTTGCAGATGTAACATTAAAAAAGCAGGAGTTGTCAGGTGCTCTGTGGAAGTGCCTGTTCCTCAGTGGAGAATCAACAGAAGGTATGAGAAAGCCAGTGGAAATCTTTTTCATTTCACTGTAGGGTCTTTTTCTTTTTTTTTCTCTTCTGTGGAAATTTGTCCTGTGGATTTCATTTCCTGGACCTTGATGTGTCTGAGTACCTCTCGCTCACCCTGGAGGCTGTGTGAGCTTATGCTGGATCTTAAATTTGTAGCTAGCCAAAAGCCTGGGAAATGAATTTGTTTTACATGCTTGCATCTTTTGCAGTCACTTGCAGGATTGGTTTTAAAGAGTCATTCAAAGAGCTCAGAGTCATTGCATCAGTTGTCCTCATTTTTTTAAAGTATACAATTTTTTAAAATATACAATTATTTGACAACTTGAAGTTCTTTCAGTCATGTTTAAGGCTGACACAGATGCAGACAAAAGAAGTGATGGCTCTTCAAGTAAATTAGCAGAAGTGTGGGCAAAGGAAACTTTCCTCTCCAACAGTATCAGAGCACCTGGATTTTACTCCCAGATAAGTTGAGGACTATAAGAGATGTTTGGGTTGTTTTGTTTTTTTTTTTTTCTTAAGTTGCTTTTACTTCTCATGGCGGGAGGTAATAAATCTTAAATTGCAAGGGTTAATGTCTATGGAGTGATGAGAAAACCTCAGCAGAAGGTGAGATGCTCCCAGGCTGGTGATGTGAGTGGAAGGTGTTTGCAGGTGACTCTGGAAAGAGCATTTCCAGCATTTCCATGTGCTGGACACAGAGATTCAGAGTGGTTCTGCAGGGACAAAAGAACTGCTTTCCCCTCTCTCACCAGGCTGCTCAGGGCTATTTTCCTGGTCTGGCCATAGTGTTCCTGACCTTGCTGCCTCAGAGCTCTGGATGGCAAGACAGGCTTGCTGTGTGTTTTGAGGATAAGTGCTGTGGAATGACCTAACCCACTCCTGCAAGAGTTTCCAGCAGCCCAGAAGCCCCATGGAGCTCCAGCTGATGACAAGAGGCAGCTCCCAGCTGACTTCCATCGGCACAGTGTTATTTGGATTTGCATTGGCTGGGGGGTGTCTCTGTCTGGAGGAGCACCAGTGTGCCTTCTCTCCCATCCTGCTGGGTGTAACTGAATTTTGATTCTTCAGGACCCAGGTCTGTGTTCCTCCTGCCTCAGTGTCCTCTGCAGAGAAAGTGCAAGGAGCCAGCAGATTCTCAGTGCTCAGAGCAGTTTTAATCAAGTCTTTTCTCATGCCTTAGCACAGTCCTGAGTGTGGGAGCAGTATTCAGGAGCAAAGGGATGAAGCTGTTGCCAAACCTGGTTTTGTGTGCTGCTTCCCATCACTCTCTGGAGTGAATACAAATACTCCATGCAGACTGGCAGGACCTGTGGGGCAGCAAGGCTGAGGGAGAAGCCTGATAGTCCTGTTGAAAGGTGGAGAACTGATGTGGCAAACCCGTGGTCCCAGAACAGCCCTGTACTTTGGGATTCAGGCTAGGGAGCACCACAGGGCCTGGGTTTTTTTTTTCTTTCCTTAAACATTATCACTTCCGAGAATGGAGCTGGAATTCCTGCAGCTGCTTCGTTGCAGGAAAGGTGGGGTGCTCCCTCTCTGCCTCGGGGTGCTAGGAGTGCACATGGAGGGCTCAGGGAGCTGAGAGATGTGAGGAGCTGGGGGGGCATGGGTAGGTGCCTGTGCCAGGTTTGGGTTTTTTTTTTTCTGCTCTGTTGTTGCTGCTGGACCCTTCCCAAGCCATGGTGGCTTTGCCCTGGGGAGGGGGCTGCCCTCCCAGCCCTGGCTGGGGCAACCTCAGAGGTCGTCCCAGCCCTGCTGGTGTTGGGGACAGGCATGGGTCAGTGTCATTAAGAGGGAGAGCAGGGAATCAATACGGGGAGTGTTTGATATTCTGCTTAGCGGAACGCTTCTTATGTCTTTAATTACTATTTTCTGAAAGCACCGCGGGATGGCAAGCAAAAGGCAGAAATAAATAGCAGGGGGTGATCAATTGGGCATGAAACCCTTGTTATTGATCACCTTTAACCTCTGCTTAAACTAATGACAGAGCTACCATTTAACTGTCCCCAGGCACAAAGCGCATCAATTGTACAAGTGCCATATAAATCACAGTGGGCTGCAGCCCATTGCCAAGCAGGGCCAGGGCTCCTCTCCAGCTCTGGGGAGGCACTGGTCTGTGCCATGCTGCTGGAACCCCCTCAGCTGCCTTTCTCAGGTAAGCTGCTGCTCTCTGAACCAGTATTTAGCACAAAAAGGCTCCCGTGTGCAAAGCCGTGTCACAACTCTGCGGGGCTGCAGAACTGGCAGTGTTTCCCCTGTCTCTGTCCCCAAAGAGTTAAAACAATATTTCTGCTATTAGAGATCCCACTGATGCCTGCTCCTGACCTCCAGTTCTCATGGCTGGGGATGGTTAGGAAAGCCTGAGGAGCTTGCAGGAGGAAGGTGAAGGAACAATCCGGTATCTGAGCAAGTATTTAAAGCAGCAGAGTTTGAGGAGGGAGGGCCATAGCCTGGACACAGTAAGAATCACCTTTTCACATATGCCTTCAATTAGCTTCCTGAATCATGGGCTGTGTTGGAATTGCCCGTTCTCTTTGGTATAAAGGCTTAAAAAAAAAACAAAACCGTGATGATGTGCAATTAGCAATAGGGTGCAGTCAGCACATAGAGCCTTTCCAGATAACAACAGTAATATTAATTAACATTCAATCTACAAATTATCCCTTAAAACCCCAGCCTGGAGATTTGCCAGTTTTTAACACAAAACAATGTTGTTTTCCAGCATGGTAGCATTTCCAAGGCTGTGTCTTACATATGGCAGAGCTATCAGCTGTACATCCTGCCATGCACAGGGTGCTGGGCTCCACCAGCCTTTTGAAGGCAAGGTTTGTGTTTCATTAAATTGAGAGAGCTGTTCTGCAAATTCAGTTCCCCAAAGGATTAGGAGGTGATATTTTCTTGCATGTTCCCTCCTCTTAGTTTTGGTGAAAGCAGTGGGCTTCTTCAGCAGCTTTCAAAATGCTGTTTTGTTTCCAGAAACTGTCTATTAAGCATTCCCACTGAGCCCTGGATGGGGAAGGTGGGGAAACAGCAATTTAGAAAAGTCTCATTGGCAGCATGTCTGTGTGTTTATCCCTCTCAGAAAGCTCTCAGAAGAACTCCTGCCTCCTTGGGGATAAGGAAAAGGTCCCTTGCCTGCTGTTAAACGGGCTGTCTGCAGCATGATGCTGAGCACATCCTCTGCCTGTGCATTGCTGTGCACATCCTTAGAGAGCTTTCTCAGGAGACCCTGGATTAAAACACACTTTGCCTCTGTGCTGCCATTTGGAGGGTTTCTACCGAAACTTTAAAACCCTTTGGGTGTCCTCACCCATCAGCTATTGGAAATGGTATCGATAATGCAATCATTCCTCCTATGGTCCCCGGGTTACCCTTTTTCTCTGCTGCAGATGCTGTAATTTGTCACTGCTGTCCCTCTGAAATGTTGAGGGACTGGAACCAGCCCAGGTGCAGCCCAGGAGCATTGCAAATACAGCACAGGAAGGCTTCCACGTCTCACCACCCACACGGCCAGGGCTGTGGCATCTCTGTCCCCATCTGAGGGACAGCCTGGGGACCAAGAAGCCCTCCTGCCTCTGCTCCAGCCCTACCCTGGCCTTGCTGGGGCTCTGCCTGGTGTCTGCTCCATGTGTGGGGACCTGGCACTGAAGTGTCTCATCCCCTCGGTGCTGGGTATGTCACGGGGACCAGGATGACACGTGGGTCCAGTGGTATGTTCTGCTGACCCTGTGACAGGGCTGCTGGGGATGAAGCCTCCTCCTTGGCTTGTGACAGCATCAAACCTGTCCTGTGGCCAAGCCTGAGCCAGGGGCTGCCAGCCCCAGGGCTGGGGGGTGTGCCAGTGGGACCCCATCCCGGGGGGGGGGACAGGCAGAGCATCCCGGGGGGGGGTGTGTGACAGGCAGAGCATCCTGGGGATGGGACAGGCAGAGCATCCCGGGGGGGGTGTGTGTGACAGGCAGAGCATCCTGGGGATGGGACAGGCAGAGCATCCCAATGGTGGGACAGGCAGAGCATCCCGGGGGAGGGGAGGGGACAGGCAGAGCATCCCGGGGGGGGGACAGGCAGAGCATCCCGGGGGGGACAGGCAGAGCATCCCGGGGGAGGGGGGGGACAGGCAGAGCATTCCGGGGGGACAGGCAGAGCATCCCGGGGTGGGTGTGTGTGACAGGCAGAGCATTCCGGGGGGGGTGGGACAGGCAGAGCATCCCGGGGCTGGGCTCCCCCGCTGGCTCTGGTTCCTGATGCTGCTGGTTTGGGGGATTCACTGCCCTGCTCTGCTCCTGGGCTCCCTCCGGTGGGTGCTCTCAGGTGAGCCTGGGGGTTTGTTCCAGGTCCCCTGAGGGTTCGGGTTCCTGTCGCTGTCCCCACTGCTGGTGCCGGCAGCGCTGCTGCTCCTCTGGCGGTTACTGCAGGAATAAAGCCGCGGGTGCCGTTAGCTTTAATTAAACTGGCAATTAACACTCCCGAGCGTCTCCCAAGGCCTGGGCAGAGCAGAAGGAAAGCAAATGCCACCCTGGGAGCCCCTCCTGAGCCTGCCCTGCCTGCAGCACCCCGGTCCCCTGGGGATGCCTGAGCCGGGGGACAGCAGGGGCTGGCAGGGAGCATCCCGGTGCAAAATCAAAATTTCCTTCCATGTCAGTCCAGAGGGGCAGAGCTCCTGCCGACAGCGGCTCGGAGGAGAGCTTGGCATGGATTTGCATCGATGGAATGATTTCTCCTGCCATTCATTCAGTCCTGCTGTCTGCAGGCTTCCCTGCTCCTTTCTGGAATCTGGGGTCCACACAGGGAGCATTCAGCTGGCTGCAAGCTCTTTGCTGTGCCTTGCTCTGCACAGATGTCCCCGAGCAATTCCATGAATTGTTGCTCTATAGTCACTGAGCTGTTTGGGAAAACATTTCAGATAACTGTCCTACGCACTGGGGTGACTGAATTAATGGCATTTGAATTGTCAAAAAAGATAGTGTGAATTGGAAACAATGCTCTCCCTGTAAGTGGCAGCAGGAGAATTCCAGCTGGTATTTTCATTGTTGATGAGCAATCCCGGGCACTGTGCAGCCTTGATACCTTGGAAAGGCCTGGAGAAATGCTCAAGCCAGCCATCACTTCCCCTCCTGAACTTTTCAAATGCCAGGAAAGGAACGCTTTGCTTTTAGAGACTTTATCACTTCATCTGTGATAAAGGCAGGTGTGTGCTGGCAGGGCCACGGGAGCTCTGATTCACCTTCCCAGGACTAAGAGTGTTTCCCTGCAGCCTGAGCAGCCACCCCACGAGCAGCACGCTGCTGACAGTCATTTTCACACCCACTGCCCAGTCCCAAACATGATTTTTCACTGCGTGCTACGACTGTCAGTGATGAGGAGTCCCCGTTGGGACAAGAGGTGTCATTCAGGACAGGAGGAGAGCTGAGCCCACCTGCTGCTGGCCACTGCACCCCCTGCCATGGCAGGTACCTCTCCAAGGAGGGTGTTTGGCAGTCAGCAGAGCTTTGTTGCTTCTGGGCTTGGCAGAGCACAGTGACCCCAGCCATACATCATCAGGAAGAATGTGCACTTGGGTAACACATTAGAATAATACATTATTAGAGCAGTGTTGCTATGGTGATGTATTAGGGCAATATATCATTAGATACCTTCCATTGATGATGCATTGCTCCAAACATGGCTCCTGCCAAGGGCCACAAGGGAAAGCCTGGCTTTTTGCAGAAACTCTACCACTTTCCTGAGGACAATAAAAGCCAAGAGCAGTGGTTTTGTTAAGGGCTGATGGGGCAGGGGCTGGCCTGGGGCACCTCTCTCTCTCTCTCAAGACTCTTCACAAGTGAAATTTCCTCTGTGCTGAGCCACTTGCTGTATTGCTGGGGACCCACATGTCCCAAAGGCTGACCATGCCTGGGCAGTGCTCGGTGAGCAAAGTGCCAGGCAAGCTGCTCCTGCATCTCCTCCTCTCCATCACTGCTTCCAGGATGCAGGTTCCCAAGCAGCCCTGGATGCAGCTGCTTATCCACATGAGCTTGTGTCGGGGCAGCAGGTCCTCTGGGCTCTGTTCCCAGCAGTGTGGGCTAGTGGTTAGACCACTTAAGAGCCCAGCTGCCCCCACATCACCCTGCAGATGCACACTTCCTTCCCTTGAAATCTCTGTGGGAGCAGAGTCTGCCCACTGAGGGCAGAGAGGGCAAGAATAAGAGGTTGTTTGTGCAGACTTGAAGTCTGATAAATAATATGCCCCTGGAACTGCCTTTCTGCTGCTGGTTCCCAGTCATGATGTGTGAGACACTTTAGAAGAGCAAGACTCTGCCTGCCCCTGATGCCAATGCTTTTAAGGGTTCAGGGTGCTGCCCTCCTCCCAGGCCCCAGCTGCAATGCTCTAAGCCAGGGCTGCTTTTAGCTTCTCAATCAATTGCATTCAATTAAGTGATAAGGTGAGCCTGTGGGTAGAGAAGTGATTGCTTATCCCTTAATCAGCAAATTGTCTCCCCAGGTAGGGCAGAGTGGTTTGGCCACCCGGTGTCCCTGTGGCTCAGTGCAGATGTCCTCCAGGTGGGGAATGGAGTTGGGAGCCCCTGGCTCAGCCCCCCCCAGCCCTGACCTTCACCTGGTGGCTCCCACACTTACTGGGGGCCAGTGGTGGGAAGGGGGCATCCTCCAGCCATGGGCTCAGCTGCCTTTGCCCTCTGAGGGTCTGAATGCTGTCCCCGAGGCTGAAAACTTTGCCATGGGGGCTGCTGCTCCACAGTCCCCAGGAGATGAGGCTGGGGATGCTCAGCACTGCCTGCACAGACTGAAGCAGCCATCCTGGGAAGCAGAGGTACATTTCTTTCAAGTACTCTCTTTTTTTTCACTCTGTCCTCAATGCCATATTTCCACTGGCAGCATCCACCCAGACACATCTGAAAGGACGTGTGAGGGGGGCTGTGGGCATCGTGGTGAAGCAGGGCTGGCTCTGCCCCTCGCCCACCCCAGCTCCATGGCCAGGGGGGGTGTGCAGGGCACCTCGGCTGTCTGAGGCCAGACCTGGCTGTGAGGGATTTCAGACATCAATAAACATCAGGATCAAAAAGGACAGGAAAAGGTTATTTACCAGAAAACACACCAAGACCACAGGACTGCAGTCGGGGTGACACGTGCCCCGGCCATGCTGCCAGGGTTGTGTCCTGGGGCAGCTCAGAGGGGGTCAGAGCCATCACCCCAGCTCTGCTGCAAACCCTCCCCAGCTGATAACCACGGCCCTGCCAGCAACCTGATACTGTTCTGGCTTCCCCTGGTGTGATCACAACTCTGACAGCTTCCTCAGAGCACGTTGGGCTGGTGGGGCTGGGAGGTTTTGGGGAGCCCTGGGGTGCTCTACTGGCTGCTGGAGCTGCTGGGTCTGTGCAGAGAGCAGGGAGGGGGACTTTGCCTGCCAGGGAAGTGCAGAACGTGGGGTGCACGTCTGTGGGTGTGCATGTGTGGATGAAGCATCTTGGAGATTTAAGAGAATGGTGTTCTATAAATCGAGAATAGAAGAGGTGGTTGATTTTCAAGTAACACCGTGCAAGAGGGGCTGAGCTGCTGTTGGATTGTTGGGCCTTTGCTGGTGGCTACCTGGTAAAGGCACTCGTGAGCCACATGGCCTGATGTTCTGCCATTGCAGAGGACACATGGACAGTGCTGTGTGGGGCTGACTACAGCTTCAGTTGGTTCAGGAGCAGCCAAGGGGCCAGGAGACCTGAGGCTGGTGGCATTCCTGGTGCCAGGGCTGTTCCTGCAGGAGCACATCCTGCACCAAGAGCTCAGGGATGCCATCAGCACATCCCTGGCGTGGCTGGGAGGTTCTGCATCCTTCAAAACTCTCCTGACACTGCAGTTCAAGGTACACCCCCTGTGCTGTCCCCTCCCTCCCCCCCATCACCTGCCTCTGATTAGAGCCCTCAGAAGAAACCTGCTAATGCCTTTCCCAAGCTCTCGCCCCCACACTTTTGCCATATAAATCACTATAATTAAAGTGTTTGGAAAATGCTTTGGGAGCCCAGACAAGCATCCCCACATGCTACACACCCAGCTCAGCAAGCCTGACTTCCTGCTGCACCCACCCCGCTGCCCCGGGCGCTGCATCCATCCCTCCCTTCCCTTCCCAAAACACCGGCAGGACGGGAGTGAGGACCGTTCCCAGGCTGGGCTTGCCCTGGGCTGCCAGCTTGCCTCTAACCCAGCCCCCGGTGAGGCTGGGCAAGGTGGGCAGACAAGGTGGCCACTGGGAAAATGGCCAAGGTGCCAGTCTGTCCCTGTCCTGGGCACACAGCATGGCCACAGCTCACCCCTTCTGTCCTGTCCCAGCAGGGCACAAGGAGCCCGAGATTTTTTGTCCCCAGCTGTCAAGCTCAGAGCTGAACAGTCACTCAGGAGTTGGTGTGAGTCTCTACCTGGGGGAGAAAAGCCATTTTTCAAGCCATGGGCAGCAACATCTGTGAAACATGAATTTTTAACAGTGAGCCCCTGGAGTGAAGATCAAAGCAATTACAAGAGGAGGCAAAGGCAGAGGGAAGAAGCAGAGCAGCAGGAGAAGAGATGAGAGCTGCCCGGGTGGGAGTGATGCTGTGGCTCTCCAGGAGCCCCTGGACTGGGCAAGCAGGGACCAGGGTCTGGCTCAGACACTGCCCAGGGCATGATGCCCCATGCAGAGCTGTCCCAGAGCCTCTTGAGACACTGGTGTCCATTTGCAGGGAGGTGTTTTTTCTGGGCTCAGCTGAGCACAGGAGTTGTGTACACATCAGTATCCCTGCTGGTGGAGGAAGGGTCCAGGAAGAATTGGGGTTGGAGGTTGGCATCAGTGCCCAGCTGGGCCCTGGCATTTCCCAGGGCAGTGGGGAGCCTCTGCCAGCAGGAGCGTCCCTGACCCCAGGGCAAAGCCACCTTCCCAGGAGCCATTGACTTGCTGAGCCTGTCTGCAGTGGGCTGGGGTCAGGCTCCTGGTCCTGGGGGGCTGCAGGTGCAGTTAAAGTGTGTCTGCTCTTGGGCAACATCCTTTTTGTCTTGCCTCCTGGATGAGGAATAACTGCAGCCTCCAATCTCATTGCCCCTAAACCCTTGGTGTCCTGACCCTCTCCTGACCCATCCCCCAGAACACATGTGATGGTCCCAGACCCCTTGTCCCCATTTCCCTGACCACATTCCTCTGGTAGATCCTTGCCCCCTTGTCCGTCTCTCTCACGCTGGGCTGGGCTGGCACCAGCTTTGTCCTTGCCAGGAATCTTTGAGTCATTTGGACTCTGCTCTTGTGTTCCCAGAGCCCCACTGCTCCCCAGGTGCCAGCACTGCTGGCCCTGCCACAGCAGCCCAGGTGCCACCCACGAGGAGGGCACCTTCCCCCCCAGCACTGCAGCTGGTGTTGAGGGTGAGGAGCCAAACACCCCAGCCCTTTTTTTCTGGGTTCAGCTCCAGAAACGGGAGCTGATTCCCTTCCATCTCCTGTGCTGACTTGCCAGAGCTGGCGAGGACACTGCTGGCACCAGCCAGGCTCACAGACACCATCCCAGTGCTTTGACCCCAAGCAGGTCACTGCTGTCCCTTGCCTGCCCCAACCAGGGGCTGTGTGCATGGGTATTCCTGCATCCCCTTTGCCTTCTTTGCATCCCCTCACCCCTGTGGCTCCCCCTCAGCTTTCCCATCACCCAACGAGACTGAGACCCACAGATGAGGGTCTGGGGCCTGTCTCTGAACAGTCAGTACCGGGGGGTGTTCCACGGGCTGACAGCTGTGACTATGGGAAGGTTGGTTGCTGCTGGTTTCCCTTCCCTGGCAGGATGGGTTCAGCAGCCCTACTCTCAGCTCCTGCTCAGCATGTATTTTTCACCTTTTAATGAAAGCAACTGAACCGTCTGAAGTTGCCTCTCAGCTCTTCTCTGGGGCTTGGATTGCCAAGAACTGATTGACACGTTTAATAGAGGCAGTAGGTGCAGAGGAATTTGGCAGGAGAACATCCTCATGATACACAGAGGACACTGCCATTCCTGCTCAGGTTTTCTGAGCTCCTGTTCTCTTGGAACAAGCTGTCCTGTGTGGGAATATTTCACACTCCCTGGATTGCTCTGCGAGCTCAGGAACAAACCCAGGAACAGGGCAGAGACTGAGCTGTGGGGATGGGGGTGGGAACGTTTGGGGCAGGTAGGGCTTGCAGGGGCTGCAGCACCCAGTCCTAAGCACAGACTGGGGGAGCCAAGCCCCTCTCAGTGCCTTTCTGGTTCTTTTCCCCACTGCTCTGGGTGGTAAGCAACCTTGTGCCCACACTGAATGTGAACACAGATGCTGGATGCCTGCATGTTTTTGCATAGACGTGCTCGTGTGTGAACCTGCACGGGAGAGGTGTTTTTGATTTTTTTTTTTTTCCTATATTTCCTGGAGAGAAACCCCCTTGCCATGCATGGACTAGTCAGGAAACAGCCCACACAGACTGCATCCAGCACCCATCCCTCTGCATGCATGCTTCCAGCTCCACGTGCATGCACACGTATGTACTGGCACATCCATGCAGGTGTTCACCCTGCCCCAGCACAGCCTGAGCAGCTGCCAGGTGCTGTGTGACACTTGCATGCAATGCAAATGTCAGTCTGAGCTTACCCATTACTTAGCAGTAAATAATAGTAATTACTTGAGTCAGCCAGCCTCCCCCTAGCAAAGGAACACCTTGTCAGCCAAGGCCAAGCTTTAGGCTTTCATTTCTCCAGCCTTCCTGGGAGGTATCAGAGGGTGACCCTTGGACACTTCTTAATCTCAGGAGCAGAGTTAAGAACAAAGACCCCTGTCAGTGCCCGACCACACTAGCTGACCTCAGTTTAGCTTTATCCCCCCAAAAGACACTGTGAAGCCAGCTCTGGTATTACTGATTCTCTCTGCAGCAGAGGGAGCTCCCCTGGGTGTTTTCAGAGGGGCACCCCTTTCAGATAGCCCTGGAGAGTGATATCTAGGAGCAGATGAGATAATGAGTTTCTTGTGCATTCAGTGTGTATATTGCTCATCCCCTGGAGCTTCCCATCTCCTCCAGATGTAAAGGGCAATTTGTGAAGCTTACAGAAGCTTATTAAAATATCATTGTGAAAGGGTGACATAAGTACCTGAAGAGAAAAGAATAGGAAAGATTTGTCAAATTAACCAGAGACTTATAAGCCTTGTTTCCTCTTCCTGGTGTCTTCTTTCCATAGCAGCCTAACAGTAATTTATTATCAGGCATGGAAAAAAAAAAAAAAAAAAAAAGCTCTTTGGAGGATGTGCTGGGTTCTTGAGAAGCCACTGTATCTGCCTTGTGATGTGACGCAGGCAGGCTGGCAAAGTGAGCATGGCACATTCTTTCAAATAATGCCAAATGAGCAGGCATTATCCCCAAAGCAGCACAGCCTGAACCTTGTTTGTGTGGCCATGGCAAGTGTGGGCTGGAATACAGCTTGGGCTATTACCATGTAATGAACACAACAATTACTCTGTAAAGGGGAGAAAGGGTTGGGGCCAGATAGAGTCCTAAGAATCAAGGCTTGTTTGGGAGAATTATTCACTGGGTCCCTGCTGTAGGTGGACGGCAGCAGATTAGAAGGAAACATTATCTCTCAGGTCAAGTTCAGAAGGACAAATGAAGCCAAACTGGCACGGGCTGAGAGTCTCAATACATTATTCTCTTTGCTCTACAAATCTGTGAGAACAAAGTGCTCAGTGTAAATGCTCACCAGGGCCTTTTTTTTTCCCCTGCAGGACCACAAAAGTTCAGCATGAGACGAAGGGCCACGTGTTGGCTATTAGTCCACTACAAAGAGCATTTGAGTTTAGAATTTAGAGTCTCATAAAAACATTATTGTCTGCATCCTGGGACATTTGTTTTTTAGGGCAACACGGACTGAAAAAATGTGACCCTCTGCGCAGCTGTGTGCCTCACCCCTCTTGTCATTGTGAGCCCACCTAAGGGGCCACCTCGGGCCAGCCCCTGCCCCTCACTGCCCCAGCCTCAGCACACATCCAGGAGCCTTCCTTGGATCCGCCTGGAACAAGTCTGATGCCTGCTTCTGGGAGAGATGCAGAGGGAAGGCTGAGCAGACTGGAAGGTGGCCAAGCTGGCCAGGGACCTGTGGTTGCCCAGCATCTTTGCAGAGTCAGAAAGGAGCAGGGAACCCAGCATTGCCCCCAGCAGGCACCTCCTGCTTGCAGCTGATACTGGGCTATAATGAAATATTCTGCTTTGGGGCTGTGAATCTCCAAAGGTGAAGGATTTTGGTCCAAAGGTGAACAGTTGGCCTGATGCATTTGGCTGGTTGCACCTTCCCCAGAGGCTTTTCACACTCTGTGGGGCCAGGCAGAGGACACGTGCTGTGGAGCTGTGCTCTGCAGCCCCTGGTGACATTTCTGGCTGTGCTCTGCTCACAGACATCTGAGGTTTATATGTTCACCTGGTCTGAGGCACAGAAGTTTACGACCAAGGGCTGGAGAGGTTTTGCCTTCCCCTGCCCCAGGGATGATGATTTTGCTCCCAGGAGCATCCAGGCATCCTTCTCCCCAGCACTTGTCTGCTGTCACTGAAGTCTGAACGGGGTGAACCTGGTGCTGGAGGCTGCTGTGGGTCAGGCTCCTCAGGACTGAAATGCCCAAACCCAGCCTGAGCTGCTTGTCTTGGTCTTGGTTCTCTGAGAAGCAGTGGCTGGCAGCAGGCAGGCAGTCAGAACACAGGATCTGACAGTCCCTCCTGGACTTGTGGTCTGGAATCCAACAAAATTATTGCCAAGCATTTGCAAGTAAATCTATGACACTTCTGGGTTGTAAGCTGCTTGCTGCCTTCCTGATTTAGGACGATTTTGACAAAATTATCTGGATGATTTTGATATTGTTAAGCCCATGGCCAAGCTTTATAAGATACTTGGCAATCTATGGGGCAGTTTTTAGAAGCTTTTTGGTTTGCATTTGGGTTGTCTTCCAACAAGATGATCATCTTTGGGCTTTGTCAGTATAGGGAGGAAGGTTTTAAGGACTATGTCTCCGGCAGCAGGAGATGTGGAACTCAGCAGGGCCCCTCCAGGTCTGGAGAAGCTGTTGGATGATGCTGTGAGCTGCAGACAGGCAAGTGAGCATGGTTCAGAGCAATCTGTATTCCCCCCCAGATCTGTTTGTCCTAGCTTTCCAAGGCAGACAGCACACAGCAGCCATCTCTTCCCCCAACTGTGCTGTAAGAAGGGGCATGTGCTTTTAAAAAGCTGAAAAAAAAAGGTGGAATATATTATCCCTTCACAAAGTTGGTGTAAATATTTAAAAACCTGTGAAAGAAAATGTCTCTAGTAATGCCTTTCCAGGAGTGTGGCATAAAAATCCATCCAAAGGCTCTGTTGAGGTGTGTGGCTAAAAGAGAAGCAACACTTTGGATGTGCTCAGAGCCACAGGTCAGCAATCTTTCTGGGACTGCAGCTGCCCACCCGTCCCCCGACTCAGCTAAGAGGTCGTTTCAGCAAATTCACAACTTAGGTAAAAGAAAGTGAATCTCAGAGAGAGCTATTTGATAACGAAAGGCATCTAATGTCGAGATAGATGTGATAGGTCTGGGTGGCAGAGGAGCTGGAGAGCTCTGGCTTGGAGGGGGAGTGTGCTGGGGATGGAAAGAGCCAGGGGTTTGGGAGCCTTGTCTCTTGTGCTTTACTGGGGAAGGACAGTAGATAATTTAAAAAAAAAAAAAAAAAAAAAAAAAAAAGAGAGATACTTTGCTTGATAAAGACAAGCAAAACACTCTGTGGGTTATGTAATGCAGCTCTGTTGAAACCATGCAGGAAAGTTGCCGTGTGCCAATAAATCAGGCGGCGGCTGCGGAGGAGCAGATGTGAATCACACCTTGCTTCATATGCCCTGCAGTGTTTTCACTTATTGTTCCAGTTTTAAAGATTAATGGCACTCAGAGATGAGTATTATCTATGCTTCCATTTCATACTCGTTATCACAAGGGCTTTTTTTTTTTTTTTTTTTTTTTTTTTCTCAGCATAATTAGTGTGGATCAAATGTTCTGAGTGGCTCAGCAGCCTTGCTGCTCTACCTTGGCTACTCAGGACCCCAGGGACATCCCAGCTCCAGGGCCTGGACTAGGATATCCCTGTGGGTCCTGGGGGATGAGACCTGGTGCCATATCTTGCCTTGGCTCTGAGTAGGGTTTGTAGCCTTTAAAAATGAAGAGAGAAAGGTGACTGCCATCTCCTTCATCAAGCAGAGCTGCAGCCCAGGAATGAGGGATCCTGGTACAGCACAGAGCTGCAAGGAGCTGAGTCTTTGAACAGGAGGAAAAAAATTTTCTGGGACAAGGGCAGGTGATGGGCCTCTGGCTGGCCCAATCAGCCCAGGCAGGAGAAACCTTAAAGCCCCTGATGTGGCTGCAGGAGATGGGTTTCTGTTGCAGGCTGCTCTTTGTTATCTGGGCTCTGGTGCTCAGCTGAAGGGTTTGAGGAGCCAGGGTATTTAATGCCTGGGGGAGTGATGGAGGTGGGCTCCTTGTGCTGAGACCCCAGGCTGGCTGTGGGACGGGAGGGTCAGGGGAGGACAGGGGTGGAAGGCTGGAAAAGAAGGCTGCTGGCACCTTTCACCAGGCTCATCTGGGACTGCCAGGTGAGGACTCATGGGTACTGGGTGCTGTCTGCCAGGTAGGTGTTGGGGGGGGGGATGTAGGGTGAGGATTGGCTGTGTTGGGGGTGGGTGCTGTGTTGGGGGAATCAGCGGGGAGCAGACGGGCTCTGGGATGCTTGTGTGGGGCTGCCCCTGGGCTGGAGGAGCCCGGGGTGCAGAGTGCTGAGCTCCCTGCTATGTACAATCAAGGCCTCATAATTTCTATCATGAAGATAAACTGGCCATTGTTGCCAAAAATAAATGTTAGTGTTCCAAATCCACACTTCAATAGCACCAGCTCATTAGAGATGCATATCATTTGGCTCCAGTCCCACACCTTCCAGCTCGTTATAAATGTGCAGTTGCTGCTGGCTCTACCCCAATCATCTCTGCAATCAGAGCTTTTAATTAGGTTAATTAAATTGTATCAAACCTCGCAGGGACGCAGTTCACTGATGCTGATGAGGCAGCCAAAACAGACCTTAACTCTAGCTCTAATGAAGGCCCTGCTGCAGCTAATGACAATGCATAATAAATTAGAGCTTCCCTAGAAAGGTGCATCAGGGCTTGTGCTTCAGTAAATTATGATCTATATGCATTAACTTACTATTTCAGTCTTTAGGTCTGAGGCCAGGGACATCCTGGAAATATGTTCTCACTAAATAATGGGCTCCAACCTGCTCAAAGCAATGCAGCTCACCTTGCTTCTCTCAAGGCACTAAAAGCTTTGGGTATGTAACTGGAGAGATGGCACAGCAAATATTTGCTGCTTTCACCCTGCAGAGCACTCTGCTGCCTGGCTTTTCCCAGCAGAGGCAGCAGCAGAGATTTCTTTATTTCTTTGAATCCCTCTGGAACTGAATTTGGTCAGGAACATCTTGTTTGGAGGGAAATGAGGGGCTGTGTCCAAGTATGCAGCAGGGAGATGGGGGCTGATTCCTTGTGCTTGGCTGCTGGCAGCCCCTCTGCTGCTCCCAGCTGGGGAGGTGAGGTCTGGGTGGCCAAGGAGCTGTGGAAAAGAGAAACTTAGGGGAACCATGTTGAGCAGCAATTAGTCATTCCTGATTTACATCCTGCTCTTTCAACTCCCTGCTGTAAAGCTGCTCAGGCTTGAGCGAGAAGCTCCACCACCCTTTTCTCCTGGGTGCCCTTGGGCAAGTCACCTCAGCTGAACCTGGCAGTGAGGACAACGGGGATTTAGGGACAGAGCCAGGGCCACCAGTCCTGCCAGCCAGAGACACTGCAATCCCAGGCCTGGAGCAGTGTCCTGCTGGCAACCTGGATGGGAGCAGGAGCTGCTGGGACTGGGTCAGGGCTGTCTGACCACCAGCACAGGGGGAGCAGATTCCTATGGGATCACCCCTTCCTTCCTGAAACAGCAAGGAGGGCTCTGAGGTTTCCCTGCATCCCTCTGGATGCTGCAAACCTGCCCGTGGGCACCTGGGCTGCTGCTGGCAGCCCGTGGGCACCCAGAGGGATGCTCCTGGCATGTGGGCTGCTGGGGTTGTTGCTGTGAGATCCCACTCTGCTGCTCTCCAGTCTGGTTGAGGCTCAGAAAACGGAGCCTGCAGGGAACCACCTGTGAAGCCCAAGGGCTGGTGATGGTTCTCCTGCTAGTAATAGATTGTTCCCGTTGCCCAGAGAGAATCCTGCAAGCTTTTTAATGTAGCCTGCTATTCACTTTTATAGATGGTCATTATCAATTGAGTTCTCCAGCCTGAACGAGGAATTACATTAAATTATTACATGGCACAATATTATGTTGAGTCACCTGAAACCCGAGCTGCGAATCTCTGGGGTATTTTGATATCTGTATCCTGCAAGCTGCAGGGAATCTCCTTGCTAAAGAACCTGTTGGTTTAGCCTTGGATACTATAATTATCACAAGCAGAAAATACCTGTGGGCTGTTTCTCTCTGCCTTTCCTGAGGGCCCAGCTAGAGAGTGGCAGGTCCCACCAATGTCTTGCACTGTGGTCGAGTGGTCTGGGTGTTTTGTTCAGTGACAAGATATTGACTCTTCCCAGACCCTTGCAGAAACATTTGAGTGCTTTAGGATGAGGGAACTAAGCTAAAGGCTTTGGGCATCACACCAAGAGCCTGGTCTGAGGGAAAAGCTGAAGGGAAGGGTTTGGCTCTTCCCAGTGTGCCCAGGTGAGAGCTGGGAAGTGACATGGGGACACCAGAGCTGCCTGCTGCCACAGTGCCCTGTGACCCTCGTCACAAATTACATTCTTAGGTATCAGGAGATCTGTGTTCAGACAGCTCCTGTCCAGTTTCTTTCAAGACGTCAAATGGGACGAAGAAATCACGAAACAGAACCTGGGCACCATTTTTCCTCCCCATGCTTTCAAAAATATGTAAGCTTCTGTGTCAAAGAAAATCAAAAGATTCTCTCTTCCAGCAGGCAGCCCAGTTCCCATTCACCCGTGCTACAAGGAGCCAGGGCTTGGCACCAAACGTGCAACCTGAGATGGGATTTTCAGCATCAGCTGAGTGTTTCTCTGGACATGGAGCCACAGCACTCCTGTGAAACACAACAGTGAATGCTGGTAAGATAAGAGACCCTCGGTTTTGCTCTTGGAGATGGTGCAGGGTGAGCCAGCCCTATCTGCTAAGGTGGAAGGTCAATGATCAGCACTCACCAAATCCTTCAAGGTGTTTGTTGGGCTGGGGGGAGAGCTGGCACCTCCTTTGAGCCTCTTGTGGATGATAAACCACCCCTAGCAGACTGGGTTTGGACCTGGGCTGTCATGGTCAGGGTCTAGCAAGAAGCCTGCAACATGGGGGACATTGCAACACCCACCCCCCTGGACCGCAACCCCCGCAACCCCCGCAGCCCCCGCAACCCCTGTCCCCGCCGCGGGCCGCTGCTGCCCCCCCTTGGGAGCCTTGGCAATGGCAGAAACTGACTCAAGTTGTGTTTTAGCACCTAAAAGAGTCCCGTTTCATCTGAGAGGAGTCAAGGAAACTCCCAAGGTGGGAAGAACCGGAGAAGCCCATCTCTTTTTGGGCATCTTGCATGGGCATGTGCTGCTCACTGGCAGCCAGAGCAGGAGTGAGATAAGGGAAGGGAAGGGAAGGAATGTTTACGCCCAGGCTCTCCCAACATGCCCAAACTACTCCAGGACACTCCAGGATGCATTTTCATTGTTCTCAGATGAACATCCCCCCCTCCAATTAGCAACGGTGCAACAAACATAACACAAAGAGAGAGGACAAACTTTCAGCCCGCAGTTGGTGTCTCTCCCTGGACCTGATTTTAGCATCATCACTTCCCACTTGGAAAGCAGCAGTGGAAATTCAATGTGGCATGGGCACCATGGAACAGCAGGAAGAGAATAAGCAAAAACAGCTCCTCAGCTATGGAATTTATGAATAAAGGGATTATTCCATATAGAGGGCAGTACATATACATATATTACTCTGTACAGGGAGAAACAACTCCCTGCTGCCAGCACCCTTCCAGCATAGTCTGGCTAGTATGGTGCTGGAACTTATCATTGCCCTGAGCAATGCCTTTAACTCTTCTGTTTTAAAAGTAAATGCTTTGTGCAGATAAAGCAGATGAGAAAATTAAAAAAGGGAGGGAGAGGAGTGATTAGAGAGATAATCGTTCAACTTTAACCTGCTTGAAAAGATTACTGTACAAGCTGACCCAAAAATCTTACTCTTTTGGAAGTGCCATGCCCACAGAGCAGAATGTAAAAATTCCAGAGCACCTTCTCTGTCCATGAGCTGGTGTAACACATCTCCCAGCCTCTTAATTCTGACCTTGACTTTTCAAGAACTGTTTATGGTGCATATTGCTAGGACATTCAGGCTCCTCTTGTGGCTTCCCACAGTAAATACAAAGAGAACAAACTCTCTGGTATATTAATCAATTAATTAGATATATTTATGGCTACAGCAAGCCCACAGTAATTTGTTTTAACAGAGTGCTAGGCAGCAATGAAAAACAAACTGGTACATGTTATCAGTCCTTCTTCATAAAGAGAATCCTCCTCCTCTAAGCAAAGATGGTAACAATTACTTAATGGAATCCTTAACGTTTCCGCTGAAATTTGAATTTGTAAATAGCTGGACCATTTGTTGTCTCTTTCTTCACCTTTACTTTATGAGTTTTGTCCTGGAAAAAAAAAATGGAAGTAGAAAAAAATATTTGTTGGCATGTTAAGAGGAAAAAATGAACTCATTCATATAATTAAGAAAGTCCCTGTCTGGGACAAAACATTATTGAAAAATGGTCCCTTTCCACTCTTTAGATGGGAATTCCATATCTGTCTGTTCTTTCCACCTTAGAAAAGAAATACAAGCACACAGAACTAGACCTAATGGCCTTAACAAAACAAATTCAAAGAACCAGAACTAAATTCCTCACCAAAAGATCTTTACGTGTCTGGATCTTCTGTGCAACAACAAACATGGCCTTTTCTCTTTCAATGCGCTGCTTCAGCAGGTCGTACTGATTCTTCCTTTGCTGGGCTAATTTCTGGAAGGGGAAAAAAAAAAAGGGGTTTTTTGATTTTTAAGACAGAGAGAAAAACAAGTCTCCATAGTCTGTACCCGATTCATTCTGGGGCACACCAGACCAGTACCTGAAGTGTTTAGAAATTGCACAGAGTCCCAAAATGCACCTTGTTTGGTCACGTTTACCTCCTGAGAGTGGATGGCTCTCCCAGCTCAAAGATGGTATTACTGCAGGTGTGATTTAACTAATTAAGAAGAACAGATCCCAACATGCTTCAAATATGACTCAGACATTTAGAGGAGAAAACTTGTCAGTCTACAACTTGTCCAACTGCTTTACTGACAAGCCAAACTGAGAAAGCTGGCAAGAAGAAAGGACCACAGGGTATTTGTTATCTGACATCTGATTCAGAAAACAGGTTACAAATTTACCAATCAGCAATTTTAAACAACTTTTATTTTTATGTTACACATACCAACTCACGCTTATAGGACTGCTCAATGTATCTAAATTAATTAAGATTTATTTATAGTGTTAAAGCCAAATGTAGCTACTTCTGGGACAGAACTGCTATGATATTAAAACATCAGAATCCCAAGTTGATTGCTTCAGCAATTCATCCTGAAGGATCCTGAAACACCTTAAATTAGGAAAGCAACACCCATTGCAGCCTCGTGTCGCCAACACAAGTTCTAAGATGAAAGACAAAATTTTGTTCTCCACAACAGCCCAATGAATCCTCTTGCATGGTCGTTAAACAAAAGCTGCAAAACATTACAAAAACTATCTCATAAATAATGGCAGCACAAAATACCTTTAACTGGGCAGGATTTGTAGCTCCCTTCAGTGTCTCCTTCTGCAGCGTTGCGATGGTCGGGCGGTTGTAGGCTCTGTTGATGAGCTCTGGAACAGTGTCCAGGTGAGTTGCAATGTCAAACTCCTGAACTATAAAGAAATTTAGGAATAAACACACATGGACTTCTTGGAATAATGCTCAGCAAACCTTCCAAACATTAATCAGAGCCAGCAATGGAAGCCCCAGCAACACAGCTCCTGCAGAACTGAGGTTTTATCCAGTGAGCAAGAGACTTCTAGAGGACTCCTGAAAATAATATGTATCTTATTATAACAGCATAAAGAAAGCACGGCGCTATTTTGATCAACAGACAGAACAGAACAAGTTTTCCGATAAAACCTATTTAAATCTTACCTTCTTTTTTTGTATCAAAAAAGAACACGTGCTTGTTGAGGCTCTTCCCTTCCGCATCCAGGAGATGGAGCTCCGACTTCATCCGCTCGATTTTCTGTGGGAAAGGAAGGGTAATCGGTGCTGCTAACCCTAAAGAGGTAAATGTCTCCCTGGAGTAAACTCCTACTATTTGTTTCTCGAGCAAGTAAACTCTTTCTGCCTTTTTAATCTTTGAAAATATAACTGTTCTATATTTATGTCATGTCTTAGCAACATTTTCCAGTAGAGGTTAACATTCATTTCTGGTGTTACACAACCAGATAGGCACAAATCAATTTTCAGAACTGTGAATTATCTATACAGCAGACTAAGTAGGAATGGCTACCATGAAATCAATAGGAGAAGCATGAAGGAAAAGTCAAAGCAGACTTTTGATTTTTCTGCAGTGATGGTGTCTGGGTCAACATCAGGGCATACACAAATCAGATTTCATTAAACGTAAACATTATGGACAATAACAACCATAATAAAAACAACAGGGAAGTACTAAAAAAGCAAACAGGGAAGTACTAAAAAAGTGAAATACTACCTTTGCTTCTGCCACCCTTTTCATTTCCACATATTTGATATCCTGTGTCCTCATCAGCTTCACCTGTTCAGGGGTGACTTCTTCCTTTGGCTGCTTTATGACATGAACTCCATCCTACAGCCAGATAGATGGTTAGTTCATAAACTGAAAATAAAACAAGGTAGGAAAAAACTCATAGAAATGGAACCCTGCTTGAAGGCAATTTAGATTCTCACCTTCAGTTCAGCACGTATCATTTTAAAGTAGAACTCATCAGGATTCTTGTCCAGAGCTTTCTTTTGAAGTGCTCTGAGGGCATTCTGTTTCTTGTGGTAGTCACTGGGGAAAAAGCAGCACAAATCAGAGCTGTTCACTGTTTGCTCCAGGGTCACACTCCCTGAGGAGCTGGGGGGTCCTTCAGGGATGCTCAGAGCTTTGGGGCAGCATCCAGGCTCTGCAGCCGGAGCTGGACAGCAAGGGATATTTACAATTTATTTCTTTACAATTGATTTTTTAACAATTGATTTCTTTACAATTTTTTTCTTAACACCGTTCACCCTCTGACCCAGCCACACTCCGGACCGCTGCACCCCCCACACCCGCGGGGACCCCGAGCCGGTTCCGACCCACTCACCGGGCACGGAGCCGGTAATCTTTCTTCTTCTCCAGCAGGCCCAGCTTCTGCCGGGCGGCGGGCTGCGGGGAGAAGCGGGTCAGAGCGGGCCGGGCCGGGGGACGCGGTACTACAGCCCTGTCCTACGGCCCGGCCCGGCCCGGTCCGGTTCGGCTCACTGACCTGTGCCCGCTCGCGGTGCGGGCGCTGCCCCGACTTGGCGGCTTTCCTGAAGGCGGATGACATGGCGGCGGCTCCGGGCCTGCCCCGGGATCCCGCGGTACCGGTGGTGACCCGCCTCTGCTCGGCCCGGTTCTCCGGTTCCCCACGATCTCCCACCCCGTGTCACCGGGCGGAAGGGGCGTGGCCTCGGGATCAGAGGTCGCGCGCGATGCTCGCCGGGCGGTGGCGCCGTCTCCATGGTTACGGCGGCTCCCGGGTCCCGCTGCATCCCGGGGGGCCCGGTCCGGTCCAGTCCCTCCATTTTCGCCGGGAGGAGAGGAGGGGACAGCACCGCACCGGGTCCCGCTGAACCCCGGGGGAATCAGCCCACCCCGGTCCCCCCCTTTTCGCCGAGAGGAGGGGAGCGCACCGCACCGGGACCCGCCGCATCCCGGGGGGCTCAGCCGGGCGGGGGAGGGAGTGGACGGCGGGGCGCGGTGTGACCTCCGGTGTCTCGGTGTGACCTCCCGGATCGCGGTGTGACCTCCGGTGTCTCGGTGTGACCTCCGGCACCGTGCTCTGCACTGCAGCCCCCGTGGCCGTTCCAGGCAGGGCTCTCCGCGCGTTTCGTCGGGGAAGGGAAGGGCGCGGGGCCGGGGCCGGGGCTGCCGGGAGGGGGAGCCGCAGGGCAGGCGGCGGGAGCAGCTGCACGCCCGGCACCGGGAGGGGAGCGCGGGACTGTCCTCCGGGGCGGGGAGAGGGCCCGGACCCGGGGTTGTTTCTCTGCTGCCCTTCAGAACCCTCGGAACCCGCAAACTTCTCTCGCCCGTCCCGCAGGCAGCCCCGCACCTCGCCTGGCTCAGGTACCGGTCCGGGAGGAGGCGAAGGGGTTAACACCGGGGGCTGCCTCGGGGGTGCGGGCGCTGCTCCACGGGGGGGGGGAACGGACACATCCCGAGGACTCGGGAACCGACAACCCCCGGTACCGGGACCCCCTTCCTCCTTCCCTCCCGCCCCTCGGAGTGCTTGTGCGGGGCGGGCACCGGACGGCCGCCCCCCTGCCCCGCCCTGGGCCGGGCGGAGCCGGGTTCCGAGCCGTGGGGCTGGGGAGCTGAACCCAGTGCCAGAACCAGCGGGGCCCGGCCCTGGGACACCGACCAGGTGGGTCGGGACCGGGGGGGGATTTGGAGCCTCAGCCCCGGGGGTTGAAGGGGGGGGATGAGGATGGGGGGGGGTCCCACAAGCGCTGTCCGGGACCTGGGGGGGGTTCGGTGCCGTTACCCGGGTGTAGCTCGCCCGGGACAGCACGGCTTGTACCGATTGCAAAAAGGGGGGGAAAAAGAAGAAGAGAAAAAAAGGGAAGAAAAAAAAAAAAAACAAAAAAAGAAAGAAAGAAAAAAAAAAAAAAGAAAGAAAGCAAAAAAAAAAAAAAGCTTTCAGCTGCTCTCTTTCCCAGATTGTAAAGTTGCTTTGCTTAATCTGTATTTTATTAAGAAAGCGCTGAAGCTTTACCCAACCAATAAACTCAGAAGTAAACTTAAACCAAATGCTCAAATATGAGAGAAATTTTCACCACCCCCTCAATGGTTGCTATGTTTTCAGAGAATCCCAGGGCAGGAGGGGGGGAATGTCTACTCAAAGCCTTGCTCCTTTTTTTGTGTGTGTGTGTGTGTGTTTTAAACAAAGACTTAGAAGTCACAGTTTGAATCTTGCTATTAAAAAATACTTCAGCATCTTCTCGCAGCATTTTATTATTACTGAACAGAGTTTGTTTTCAGCTTGTTTTACGTTTTCTTCCAGGTAATGTCTTCTTTTCTTGGCTTTCAGTTTTGTTGCTATTTTGTACTTGTGGTTACATTAATCACTTTGACTCTTTCACGGGAATTTGTGGAAATGTTGGATATATTTTCTAGCTAGCCTGGGTGAAGCATGTTAGGAATTACCCTGTACAGGCTCAAAGCTCCAATGGATGGTGTATGATGGTGGTTACTTCTCTTCACAGTCCAGGCTTTAATACTGAGGTTTCTAAACTTCATTTGGATTTAATACATTCATTGTTTCCGAGCTTGAATTTCACAAAGGAATCTTCCAGGAAAGGCTGACCTAGACCAGAATAAAGGTCTGATGAATGCAATATCCTCATGAATAGTGAGGGAAGCATGCAAGGAGATTTCTTTTACTTTTCTACCTAGTGTTAAGAGATCTGTGCTGCTTCTAGCTCCTACAGATGTGCAATTGTCAAATATTCCTTTACTATTAATTTTGAGAAGCATTTTCTTGGATATTTCCTTAGGAGACACTGGTATTTAAATACTGCCTTTGGCACGAGCAGTATTTTGTGTTGAAGTTGCCTCATTCCCTGAATTTGTGTTGCCAAAACGTGGTTTAACTTCCTGATAGGCAGCACATCAGCAGGACAGCAGGAAAGGGCAAATCTGGCACTACTTTTGTCCTATTTTTGTGCCATTTTCTTTCCTTTTCACAGGATGGAGACCATATGCTTGCTGGTTGCTTCCTTAGAGGCATGGAGTTGTGGGCATGACTTTAATTCTTACCCAGCTAGGTCTGTCATTTTGCATACTTCTAAGGCTGTTGGCATCATAATGAAGACAAAAATATAGGCAGTAGAGTTAGTTGTGGGCACTAATTATAGTGGATTCTCTACAGTAAAAATTGTTGTGGAGTAAGAACTCCTTAAACACGTGCCTAGGGAGTGGTGGGGATACACTGACGGGAGGGGGGTGGTTGGAAAGATCCAGGATTCCCTAGCAGGAAGCCCTGTGAACAGCTCCATGGTCTTGGCTTCTGGAGCACCACACTCTCTCCATGGTGGATTTTTTAGAGATGTCTCTTAGGGGGGTGGGAATCCCATCTCAGCAGCACCCAAAGAGCTGAGCAGTGTGTTGAAGATTAGTTATTAGGAGGACAGGGGGTTGCTGATGTTCCCTCTGCAGGGTTTGCAGCCATCTGCAGCACGTCTGCTGTCAGCTCTGCTTCCTGTTTACCCTGAAGTTGGCTTTAGAGCAAACTCTGACACAGCCCTGCTGTCCCTGAGTGGCTCAGCTTTTGGGGAAGAAAGGCAGAAGACTCTGGTCTGTGTTGTTGTGACTGCCATGATCACATACACACACACACGGGTGTTTCTGTAGGTGACCAGCCTCAGGTGGCTATGGGCAGTGGTCACCAGTCAATAAATTCTGGCATTCTGGGGTTTGGACACCAACAGCTTTAACTTAGAGGGGAACCCTTGACTGATGGAGCCAGGAAAAACTTCCCTGTGGGCAGGGGAATTACTGAAATTCCCAGTGCACCAACTTTGGAAGCACTTGGTTCTGTTCCCAGCCAGGACTTGCTTGCTCTATGAGGTAAGATTCTTTCTGCTGTGTAATTGCAGCTGAGTTGATGCTGTTACATGGCCTGCTGGTTTTTGAAGTGCCAGGAAAATGGAATAAACTGGTTACCTTTAATGTTCAAGTGATTCCCACCCCCTCTCCCCAGGAAAAGGACTTTTGTGGTCATCCCAGCACTGATACCCAAGACTTTCATGATAGGTCTGCTGAGGTCCTTGTTCATGACTGTGGGATTTTCCCTGTCCTTGGCTCACATGGAATCATGCTTGAAGAGCCCTAATTGCAGCAATAGCATCAGGAGAGGGACTCAAGTGTAAGCCTTTCTGCCTCTGCCTCACCTTTTGTGTGGGAAAGTTTCCATAGACAAGGTGTTTATGGAAAAGTGGGGACTGACTGGCCAGCTGGTCTGAATAAAAGCCAAACTTCTTAACTAGACAAAGAGCTTCATATTTTTCTTGTAATTGCCCAAGGAAGGAGAGCATTTCTCCTTTGGTTCTCAGCCTTTGAAGTCCCTGGGTGAAATCTGCTGTTCTTGGATTGCTCCTGCCCACCGTGGAGCTTGGTCCAGCAAGAAGGTGGTGAGAGTGATGCTGCTAGTGTAGACACTGCCCACTTGGATGTTGAGACATTCAGCTCCAGAGTGCAAGCTGCTGCACCTCATTCCTTAGGGGACTTTGACAGTTTCTGCTGAAAGAGGTGCAATTTCAATGGCTGAAGTGGAAAAATTCAGAGACAACTTTGCATCATTCTACCTGGTGATGTTACAACAGGCACCAGCTGCATCTAGGAAAGGGGAAAGACCAGGGAGTTGGGAGGCAGAGAAACCTTACTGGTATTTTTAATATTTAGATTCCTACTGAGTTTGGGATCACCTTTAAAGGAGAGGTTAAGGTGAGAGCTTAGTGTTTAAGCAAAGGGGTTCAGCTGCATGTGCTGGTGGGACTCAGCCTTGCTCCTGTGTCTGCTCTCTCTGAAGCCCCATGGTGATGCTGCAGAGATCCCTGCTCAGCAAGGGAGGGGGAATTTCCCAGGAAGGCTGATGCCCACTTATTAGATTTTGTCCATTAAGAAGTGGTCAGGCTTTAGCTACATTCTTTAGCTACATTTAGCCCCATTCTGCGGAGATGGGGTTGCTGAGAAAAGTCCCTGGTCTTTGTTTCTTCTCTTCCTTCAATTTTGCCCTGGGTTTGCCAGGTGTAAAATACAATTAGCAGCAGTTTACAGGGAGGAGGAGTGTCTGTTTTCCTGTTGAAGAAAATATCAGGGGTCTGACTGTGAAAGGAAAGGGGAAATTGAAGAATGCCACAGGGCTTCCACTTTCCTGTATTTTATCCCAGCAGAGTTGCCTCTGCTGGGTGACTCGTTTCATGTCTGTTGGTATTTGCTCAGTGGAGAACAGTTTTAAGCAATGATTCTGCCCTCACTCAACAGGAACCCCAGAGAGGATGATATTACCCTGGGAGGAATCAGGCATGTCCCTTAGGGCTCAGGTAAAGAGTTATTTAGAAATGAGTTAACACAGAATCCAAATAGCAATGGAGTAAAAGTCCCAAAATTTGTGTTCTTGTCCGTAGCACAGTCTTACTTTGCCTTTGTTTGGCCAATCTGACCATTGACACTAGTTCATATAATTTTTTTTATTTGCCTCTGAATATATTACCATACGTTGTCCTAGACTTGCAAGTTGCAGCATTCTTTTATGTAAATTATTTTGAAAGTCTCACATAATTATTATTATTTTTTTTAATCTTAAATCAGAAGTGCAGGTAAATATTAACTCCAGACTCTTCTGATTGGTGTCATCATTGGATGAAAGTTTTTTGCTGCTCATGCCCAACCTGTTTGGGAATATAAATCATCTTCCAGCACCAACCTGGTGGCTGATGCCAGGGACATCATCTTAACTGCTTCCTAATTTAGTTTTGAAGGTCTGATCTGGAAGCCAGAGGAATGTGCTGTATCTAACCTGGAGCTCTTAGGAGGCTCCAATGTCATAAATCCAATGAGTGGAGAAGCCAGTGCAGGTGCCTGGACAGCTGGAGCTGTTTTCTCTCTACACCAGGGGGAAAGGGACCTCTGAATAGCTCAAGGAAATGCTCAGTGTTGTTGGAACAGACACAGATCTGCTTCCCTAGTGCTTCCTTCAGCACATGTTACACTTGACCCTGCCAGTACCAAAAACCAATAGGAGTCAAGTCATTGTCCCCAGTGGCAGATTAAACTGCTTGGCCATTGTTGAGAGGCCAAGATTTTTCCTCTCTCACCCTGTTTGAACAACTCTTGGATGTGCAGCCAAAGTAAACATGAGCTAATAAAAAATTTAGACATAATAGGTACAGAGGAGCTGTTGTGGATGAAACAGGCATGCTGGAGCACAAAGATGTCTGAGTCTTGCTTGCAGCTTTTCTCCTCTAATTTGGAGGCTCTGTTACCTGAAAAAGAGGTGGTAGGGATCAAGTATCACTTCTTTTGTGTTGTTTTATGGGAGCTGTATTTATGTGTATCTTTTGAATAAGAAGAGGAAGGGGATCCACTAGGCTGCTGAGGATCCAGGCCCTGCCGTGCAAGGTGCACACCCCAGGCTAGCACTGCAGCTGGGGTGCTGTGGCAGCCCATGCAGCTTTGGAATACTTTCCTGTATTTCCCCACAGTCTGTTTCCTTGTTGGCAATAAATACGTTTTCAGTTGACTTTTTTGCTATTCCATTTACTCAGTACACAGCCTGCGAAGGCCGTGGCTGTCAGATAACATTGGGATCAGAAGTCTGCATGAGGTTGTAAGGAGGTGAGATATCTATGTGGCTATCAGGAGTGCCTAAACTGACAGTGAAGGAAATAATGAGATTGGGAGAGGGTCACAAATCTTTCTGTGTGTGGAGTTGGACTCTCCCTGGATTCCTGTGATGCTGGATGCTGTCTTCTGTTACAGAAGATGCTGAAGTGAATAGCCAGGGGTTGCAGTGGCTTTCCTTGCTGTCCTCATCCTGGGCCTGGATGCCTTTGGCACCAGCACAATCGTGTGGTCTTGCACCCTGTCCTCCCACCTTTTCTGCAGTGGAATGGCAAGTGGTGATCAAAAGGTTATAGAGAAACTGAGGACTGGGAATGTGATCTGCCATTACAGGATTAAAGGCTGCTGGGCAATAATTACCATAAGCGAGGCAGACAAGTCCAGATCTAGGAACAGTTTTTCCTCTTTCATCCCAAGCCAGTCATGGCTTCTGCTGACAGCACACCTGGAAATGAGGTAACCCAATCCTCTGCCCACATTGCTCGGGTTTGCTGGCGCCTGGGCACAGGCAGAGCATGTGTTTGCTCTGCTCCTGGGCAACCTTTGTTCTCCTGCAGCCAGGAAGTCTTGCTGATGAAAGGAGACAAGGCTGGGTGCTTCTCTTCCTTTCTCAGGAAGACTTCCCAAGTCACTTGTGGTGTGACTTTCCTGAGAAATACCTTTCCAGATGTGGAGATCCTGCTGCTAGTGAAGTATGCGGTGGAAACTCTGCCAGTGCTGCCTGAACATGTTATTTAGGTCAATGGCAAGGAAGATGGCAACGTGAATCAGAAAAGAACTCAAAGGAGGAGGAATGCCATCAGCACCTCGGCATCCCCTGCCAGAGCAGGATTTTTCTTTGCCAGTGCAGAAGCACAGTCAGAGATTACATTTTTTTGTCTTCTGTGCTCTTTGTACACTGCTGGAGCTGTGGGCAGCCAGACTGGAAATGAAAGAGAAGACTGAAGACAAAAGCCTTGCCTTTATCACTCAGCATCAGTGTACCTATTTCCTGCTGCATTTACTAATCTCTCTAAACAGAGAGGCAGGGCAAGGTTGCCTCCTTATTCTTCTGGAAGACAAGATACATCAGAGTAATTGCTCCAGCTCTGTCTGTTTGGGGTGAATGAGTCTTCAGAAGATGTTTTTGTGGAGGCAGAGTCATGACGGGTTTGATGGGGTGCTGGCAGAAATACCTGTGGTGATTTTCCCACCAGGTGAGCATCCTGGTGTGCACCCAGGAGTACCAGGGGTCCCAGGGAATAAAGCAAAGCTTTAGGGATCTCAGCAATGGTGGGAAACCTTTTGAAAGCTTCCCACTGGGCTGGGCTTTGCCAAGCACTCCGTTTCCCTTCCCAGAGGAAGCCTGAATTTACCCCTTGCTCTGTAGAGACCTGTAGGCTAAAACAAATTATTCTTAAGCAGTAGAAAACACTGGGACCAACCTTAACTGATGAAGCAATTTGCCTTTTAGCCTCAAGGTCCCTAGTCCCTGAGGGCTTTCCAGCACAGTGACTTGGGTCGGTTTCCCAGAAAGATTCTCTTGGATATGTGCTGTTGGCAATGCACTGGCTCATTACTGGCCATTTTATTTTTCCAAGAGCCAGCTCTTGTTAGCTTCGTTCTCACAGTATTGTTTTCTTTCTAGAAGAAGCTTTTGCTGGCTCTCCTAAACTATCACATGGGAATTTCTTACTAGCTTAGATTTATTTTTTTTTTCTTTTGACCCAAAGCTGCGCTGCGATCCCCTCTGTAACACTGCCAGCATCATTTCCAGTCTCTTTTAAGCACATGTTTTGCAATAATATCAAAACTCTTGGCTCCAAATAACTGCCTTACAGAGAGATCAGTATCTTTTAACAAAAGTATTTGAGAAACAAATAGTGAGAACAAAAGCAGTATCTCGAGAACCTATAAGACTCTCCTGACCTTTCCCAAAGGCCGCAGCCTGGGGTCCAACGTTTAGGTGGCAGAGGGTCAGGGTGGACTTGGGTTTGTCCTCTGCCCAGGCACTGTGTTAGCTGCAAATTCCATCTGGGCTTGACTCTGCTGTTTTTAAAATCTCCAGGGAGCCTTCTCAAGGAGAGCTCATCTCTGATGGAAGTCTTTGGCTCCCCTCGCCCAGAGGAGAGGATTAGCAGCATGGGGTTTGGGGATTTGACATTATTCATAGGAAGAAAACTGGCTTGGGAAATGTTTTCTCCTGGCTGGGAGAGGTGTGCCACTTGCCAGCTGCCTTCTCCAGGTATCCAGCTGGATACTTGGTATGAAGCCAGGGAGTGTGGAGGTCAATGGTCATGTCTGCAAAACCTCAGGAAGAAAGTGCTACAGAAATGCAAAGGCCTTCACCAAACTAACTGAAAAATTGCCTTTGCTTTAGGGGGGAGAATTTGATAGAGAGATGGGGAGGAAGCTGTATGAGGTTGTTCAGGAAATGAGTGGCAGTGGTGGGAGTATTCCCCAGCTCTTCTGATACTAAAAAACTCCTTATTTGCATCCGTGCATGTCTGGGGGGCTGTGTCTGATCTGTAGAAGTAGACAGATAGAGAAGAGGTATCTTTGTAAATTAAATTTCTCTCTCCTAAGTAGCACATTGCACAATTTGGGTTGCAGGTGAATTGAGTTTCAGTTGCTTCATGTGTTTTTATTAGTTCACTTGTTGTTAGTCTGAGTGACTAACGTAAGTGCACAGATGTCAGCATCTACCTGGGACTGAATAGCGCCAGGGTTAGGTGTATTTGCTTTTGCTAAGGCTTTAGCTACAAAGTTTTGTGTCAGAGTAGCAAAAGTGTTTGTTCTCATTGGTTCTTCCTCTGCACTACAATTGTATGGATCTGGGAAGTGCAAATTTTGATTCCATTTGCTCAAAATGGCTTTGGGCCAGTTTGTGCCTGAAAATCTTTGTTGTTGTTCTTGATGCACCAGACTAAAATAAGGCAATCAGAATGAATTTCTGGAAATCATTTCTAATCGCTCTGAGTTGTGACTCTTAAAGTCTGTGTTCAAATTGTTTCCCTCACACGAGCAGATTGAGGGCTTCAAATGGTGTGAATCACTGCTCTTGGCAGTACTATTTACTAAAATAGTAGCTAACTTTTGGATCTCTGACTTGCCAAAGTCGCAGGTTGTCCATTTGCACCAGCTGCTGCAGTGTCCCAGAGAAATTCCTGCATTGCTTTTTGAAAGATTTATATATGCAGGTACAAAAAAAAAATAGATCACAAGACTCATGTACACCAGGAAGATCCTTTCCTGATACCACATGCTGTGGAGTCACCTTTTCCTCCCAGCTCTTTCCAGCTGGCCTCATCTCCCTGTGCTGTTCCCAGGTTACCTTTGTTAGCATGGAGGAGCCTGGGGCTGTGGTGTTTTCTTTTGTTCATCCTTTGGCAGGGCAGCTGGGATGTGTTAAACCTGGAGCAGGGAGTCTCAGGGAGCTGAGTAAGAAGTGGCTGCTCACAGGGCAGGGAGATGTGAGTGTGGGGGTCTCAACCAGAGGCAGAACCATCATCTGAACCTAAAAAAAATAGCTGCTTTTCAGAGGAACTGAGCTGACTTTGACTGAAATCAAAAGAATTGATAGGTGCTCAGCCCCCCTGAATTGAGAGGCCAAGATACGGGCTGCCAAATGCAAAAGCAAGGCAAGAACAAACCCCAAACCCTTCCCAGCCTCTTGCTGTAACTACTCTGGTTTGGATACACCACGTTCCAGATGTGAAAGGGTATGTCCCAGCCTGAGCAGGCAATCCCAGGGATCAGGATATCCACGTTCCTGTTTGCACTGTGCATCTCCTGCTGTGTCCCCTTCTCCATCACACTGCTGTCTGCTCGTGACATGTCTGTGACAGATTGCTGAGCACCCATTTCTCCTCTGCCCCCTCCTCCCTGTTCCAGCCCATCCTCAGGGAAAAACCTCACCCTTTCTTTGGCCCAAATTCCAGCTGTGCACTGGTCGGAGCTGGCTGGAAGCAAGTGGTGACCCAGGCTCCCAGGAGAAAACTGGTGTGACAGTTTTGAGGAGTTTTCTCTCCATCTGTGTCCTGTTGCAGCTTGGTCTCTGCCTACGGAACGGCTCCTGCCGCAGCCCTCGCTCTTGAGAAATCTTTTAGTGGAGAGTTGGACCTGGCAGATGGAGGCTCTTACCTCATTCCACAAAAATGCTTTGTTATTGAGAAAATGGAAAACTGTCTGAGGTTTGGGAGCTGAATGGAGTCATTGGTGTCTGTTTTAACCGCAGCTTGGTGGTGACTGCTGAAAGTTCCCTTCTCTGAGCATTCCCTTTTCCTACACCCATAATCTTTGTGTCATTGGAGAGCTGCAGGGATTTAACTCCTTAGCCCAGCAAATGCTGGATACTCTGCAGAAACTTTGCTAAAATCTTTTTGCTAGCCAGCAAACAACCTTTTGCAAACCGTTGGTCAGAAAAGCGATCCCTATGGAGACGGAGCCAGATTCAGCTTTTGATTTACAGTCTCAGTTGTGCTTCTTGTTGTCTTGGTTTTGAAAAAATCTCCATTAAGATTATGCAGGAGTTTGTGTATATTTGTGGAACTGGTGTCTGATTCCTCTTGCTGAGAATGTTGCATAAGTATTATTCACCAAACACCCTGGTCGAGCTGAAAGCAGCAGGGTTAGCTTTTTGGAAATAAAACTAATCCTTTATTCGTGTATTTTTAAACTAATGAATCTTAGCAGGCCCAATGAATGTCTTCCAGCTGGTTCAGATGTTTTTTAAATTACTAAATATTTTGGTGCATAGAAAAACCTAGAATACTGGAAACACAAGATAGTAAATATTTCATTATTACTCTGGAATCTAAGTATGGCCTTGATATTTTGAATTTATTTACCCACATTTCAAGCATTCACTTAGAAACTCATCAATTAATATGGTTCTGATCTTGTTACCTGGGAAGAAGTCTGACTACTCAGCATCTTCTCTAAATTTCTTTTAAAATACAGAGGGGTTTCAGTACCAGGAATTTGCTTACCTGGAGAAATAATCCCAGCTGTTTCAGAACCCAGGATCAGTGTTTCAGCTGTAATGAACTGTTTCCCTTCTAGGTCCGTGCTTTCTGTATGGGTTTACAGTGTAACCATAAAAATCCTTTCCAGGCTGGGCTCTGCCTCCTGAGGTCTGGGAGGTTTTTCAGTGTAAAATGCAAATTGTAAAAACAATTACCAGTTTCTTTTCAAGCTGCCTCCTACCAGTTTAGAGCCCATTCTGGACACTTGTCATTCCTGTAACTGTAAAGCATCTCTTGTGAATGGTCCAAGCCTGCAGACTTTCCTTCAGGTATCAGAGGAGAGGTAATTTCTGTTGCATTTCAGATCTGGGTGGCTGCACATCATGCCATTTTTTGCTAAAACAGCACGTGTACTAACTCAGTACTGCCAGGAAAAAAAAAAAGTCTGGTTTTAAGGCTTTGCCGGTGAAACAAAAGAAATTGAGTAATATTCTAAAATGTCTGTCTGAAAGGCCTGACTTCAGTGTAGTTGAAGACAGAGTCACAGAATTATTTAGGTTGGAGAAAACCTTTAAGATCAAGTCCAACTGTAAAGACAAGAACTCTTAGTTGAGGTCCACATCTGCTGGCAGTATTTCTAGATATTGCTTAGGATGTGATGATACTGAAAAAAAAAGAACAGCCAAAAATCCCAGGGGATCCTGAGCTGTTTCTGACTGCAAGGAGTATGTCTGTCAGCATCCTGATCCCACCCACTGCCCTGTGCTGCTGACTTTGGCCACGCTTTCCACCTCACCTTGGAACTCTGCTGCCCTCATTTAAGGAAAAAATGGCTATTTCTGGTTTTAAGAAGTAACACAGCTTGAACCGGTGGGTAAATCCTGGTGCTGAACCCCTCCAGTGCCTTCTTCCAGCTCACTGTGCTCACTTCCAAAGCCCAAAGTTACTTGGACAAAATATCTGGAGTCTAGATTAGCTGTACCTTGTACAGTTCTGTCTGGCACAGAATGGTTCAGGGTGGGAAGGGACCTTAAAGATCATGTCCTTCACCTCCTTCTATTCCTTTTCCCCTGCTTCTCCCAGAGTTTGTGGAATCCTCTTGGGTGTGGCTCTAACATGCAGCAGTGGGTGTCACAGTTTCCATGCTGACAGAGGGATATGTGCAGCATCTCAGGAGAAGAGAGATGGACAGGGGCTTGGATCTCGGTTCCATTTTTAGTTCCACCAGATTTGCTCTGTGCCAGAACCTTCCGAGGTGCAAATCCTAGGAGGGAGATAAAATAACTCCCTGCCCTGCAGGTATTATAAGAGTAAATAATGTTTTTGCTGGTGACAGCTGTTAGGGAATCAAGGAAGCAACAGTCCTATGGGATGGCAGATCTGTGGAAACTGAGTCCTCTTGCATTTATGGTCTGGCATTGGATCATCATATATATTGTGTTATTTGCAGCAGGGAGCCAGACTACTTTCTGAGTAAAAAACCTAATCTTTAGTTTGTGTCTTCAAATGAGGATTAGTTATTCTCACCTGGCTCTTTTCTCAGGACATGGAAATCTTCAAATAAAAAAGTCAGTGCTTAAATTTCAAGGCATTTCAGTGGCAACCTTTGACTCGGTGAACTCTTTGTGTCAAGAAAACTGCTGTGATGTCTAACTTGGAGGGTTCTGGAGCATGCCCAGCAGTAGTGGTACTCACTGAAGGGTCATTAAAAGCAAAAAGTACTCAGTGTGTTGCATGTAACTTAGCCAAGAGAAATTTTATTTCTCCTGGTTCTCAACCCTATGCCAAGATCGTGTAACTCACAGGAAGATGAAATCTGGCCCATTGTGCTTGTACAGACATCCTGGATGTGTTGGGTTTGGAGAGCCTGAAAAGCTGGGTGGAAAATCACAAATGCATTTGAGGTTGGTGAAGGTGTTGTACCCTCTGCACAGGCTGTATCAGGCTTCATGCTCTGAAACAGTGACTCAGCTAAGGAATGGTGAAGTAAGTGCTTTCAGATCCTTGATAGCTTTGAGTTTGGGCTTTAGAAGATGCAGAGCAGAACATTGAATAAGAGTGGAAGAGGTCAATCCAGAGATTTAATAAATAGGCCCCAGGTTGATCATGCTGTTTGAATAGCACCAGCCCTTTCAAGGAGAAATAAATAATTTCTGCTGCCCACCTCGTTAGCACCTGACTTGGTAAGAATGGGGTTCAGTAGCTATTCACTTTCTCTTAGGAGCTTCCTTGTTCCCTTTTTTTTTTTTTTTTTTTTCTGTCATTGCGGCATTGAGAAACAGGGTTTGGAGGTTAAACACATCCCCACAAAATTGGGATTGGAATTCTTAGGTCTCTTAAGAAAATTTAAAGTGATTTGAATTGTAAGCGCCCAATTTCCAGTTCCAAGTAATGACATTTAAACCTCTGTAGGAAATGCAATCCCTGTGCTGATGTCACCCTCTGGCTTCTGATGTGACTGCTTTTGTTTCTGGGCAAGCACTTGAGTGTTGTGCTAGTGAAGTGATGATTTATTAGTGAGACTCTCTTGCTGGTGGCACCTGCTCTGCCTGTGCCTGGGTAAAAGTCATCCCCTTTCCAGGCTCCTTCCCTTGAGGATCAGAGATTTGACTGTGCTCCATCACTTCCAGCAATGCAAGGTAACGGAGTTGTTTCCAGGGTTTTATAGGACAAATAGTCTATCAATAGAGCATTTTTGGTCTGGTCGGTTAGGAGAGCAGAGGGAAAGTCAGTGGGGCGTTGCTGGTGTTTGGTTGTAGTAAAGCCCATGATCCTCAAACTTCTTGAGTTGCAAACAGGTTTCAAAAATCTTCCAGCCTGGTCAGAGAACAGGCTGCTGTAGTGAATGGGTGTGGAGCCCCAAAGAAATGGGGCATTGCTTCCTATCTGCTGCTACAGCTGCTGAACCATCAGCTCCTCTTGGTCTTTTCCTGAAATTTGCCTTCAGAGGAGCCTCCTGTAGTTAAATTTTTAACCTTTTGGTTCCTTTTTTCATTAGTGACAAACCTGTTTGTTGTTTGTAAATGAGCCCCAGACTCAGATCAGGGGCTCTGTAATATTGTTATTTCTTTTCTGCTCACATGGGTTGTTGTTTTCTCTGCCAAGGAGCAGTTTTCCACTCTTCCCAAGTTTCCAGAGGCAGTCAGCACCCTGCAGCATCAGTGCTCTGGGCTGCCTGGACTGCATCCACCAGGCAGGGGCACAGAGGCTGCAACCCCCCTGTGCATCTCCAAGAAATAAAGGCATCCATAAATTTTGTGAGTATTTGTGCCCCTTAAAATAGCAGTTTCCATTAGTCCTTCGGATGTGGCAGTGGTTTTCCCTGTCACTCCAAGGATTCTCCATCACCAGGGTGGCAGCACAGGAGGCACTGGAGAGCATCTTGCATCTTGCAAATTTCTTTTTAGTTATTTCTTAGAGATTATCTGTAAAATGAGGCAATTACAACAGATGGCTGTTATTTAAAACGTTCTGTGTCTAAGAGTAATTTTTAAAGTGCCAGTGAGAAATGCTTTGACAAGGAGACTGATCTGAAGATAACCACTTTGTATAGTAAAAATAAATGACACTTTATGGCCAGATCACCCAGTGGGGAAACCTTCAGCCACAGAAGAAGGAAACTGGTCTGACTTCTCCATTGGTGAGGCTGAAAGAAGAGGTTCTCTTCTTCTCACAGCAGTCCCCAGGCTGTCCCCAGGCTGTATTTCTTGCCTTGCAGAGCAGTACCTTTTTTCAGGAGGGTTGCTGCTGGCACACACAGCATCTCCCAGGCAACAAGTGATCTTAGTTTTGTTTCGGATCACAGGCAAACAGTTCTCAGGATGGTAACCTGAGACAAATTGTCTTTGCCAGGATTCAGTCCTTCCCCAGATTTAGAAGCTGCTCACATGCTGCGAGCTACAGAGCTGCAATTGCCTTTTCTTGCAAGGGACACCAGCAGCTGTAAAAAGTTCTTGAGATGGGGACTGTCCCTGTGCCTCCTGCAAAAACCATCACGGGGGGGGACAGACCCAGTGCTGGGTTGGGACAGTGGTGGAGAGGCTGCTGGAAAAGCTGTGGGGCTGTTTGTCCCCTCTGCCACCACCCTGGGCTGCTCTTCACCCCCCTGATTTTACCCTGAGAGGCACAAAACCACTGGGGTTACACTGCAGGTTACCATTAGTAAATCTGCTTGTGTGCAAGAAACCAACCAGAGATGCTCATGTTTGGGAGACAAAAGGATCACATCGAAAAAGGGAATATTTTGACCAAATTTGGTGAAAAAATTCTATTTGCCCTTTAAGTAACAAGCATGCATTAAATAAAACATGTCTGGTTTGTATGTCTTTTCCTGCTACTGTAAGTCAAAGTTCCTTTGTTTATTTAAAAAAAAAAACCCTGAAGTTGAGCAGAGCCTGAATCAGCAAAAGAGCTGACAGGCATTTTGGAGAAGTTGGTTCAAAGGGGACTGAGCTCAGCAAAGGTTTGGTCTTCAGCATTTGAGCACAAAACATGTGCTGTGACTGCATCCATCCCAGCAGCCTCTCCACAAGCTCCTGGGTGTGCTCATTCAGAGGCAAACTTGGAGCAGATTGCCTTTATGTGCAAACCAGAAGGATAATCTTGTAAGTTTTATTCACCTTTATTAATTACCTTCTTAATCACCTTTATTAATAACCTTTTATCCAGGGACTGCAAAATTGTGTGTCAGCTCAGAAATAAGAATAACTTCATCCTCAGTTTAAAAAAACAGCTGCCTCCAAAGGAAAGAAAAATGAAAGCTGCAGCATAGAGCTAGAATTGTAAGAGAAAGCCAAGGAAGCAGAGCAACATTCCATGATTTTTTTGCAGTGCTATCTGTATGGAGATGGGCAGACCCCAGGAACTGGCAACCAGAGCATTCTGAATATTTTTCCTGTGTATAGGCTCTGATGTCTGTTTGAATAGCAATATCTTATGTGCTGAGCAGATCTGAGATGAAGGTAAATTTGCCTTAGTGTGCAGTTAGTCATTTCCTGTCGTGCCTTCATGTTTGAATTCTATTTTACTGGATATAACCTTCATTTTATGGGACAAAGAGATTTTGAAACACGATTGCTGGAGTCCTGGGTTTGTGCAGTTGGATGAGCAATTAGGTATTTGTATGGCAACAGGCCAGCTTGCTGGGTTACAGAGGCAGAAATCAGCCCAAAATTAAACTTTCATTGCTTGATTATAATCCTCACAAGATGCTGTATCTTTGGGGCTCCCTTTTTCTTCCTGTAGTAGCCAGGGCATTATAAAAATTGTGCTGGTTTTCTGCATTTGGAAGGTTTGGGACATCTGTCTGCAGCTGAGTTACGGTTTTTTGAGTTTAGGGTATGGATGCACCTTCCCACTTGATTTTTGTGGGCAAATGAGGAAAACCAGGGGATGTGGTAGACTCTCATTATGGACTTGCCAAGCACCCACTGGCTAATGGTGTTTTTGGCAGGGCTGTTGAGGCTCAGACACCACAAGCAGATGGGAATTTGTGTTTCCCACCTTGGGGATTCAGTGGGAGCTGATGGTGGTGTGCCCAGGGGCTGTCCCATCCCAGGACAGCCTGAAGATCATGGCACTCACGTTCAGTGCCCACTCTGATACTTTGGATATCACTGTTCCTGTAGCTGAATGGGAGCATAACCTGTCTGAAATGGGATAATCTGCTGTGCTTGAGAGGAGAAGGGAGCAGGAGTGCAGAGAGCTGCTACATCCCTGCTCTTTGCTCTTTTTTAAGTGTCCATACATGTGGCCACTTCCCTGGATGGTGAATCCCCATTCCTCTGGTCACACCAAAGCTGCTGTCATCAGTCACACTCCTCAAACTTGGCTCCAACATCTTTTTTCCTATTATGGTCACCCTGGCCATGTCTGCAGCTGCTTTCCTGCAACCTATGAGGAGCTGCAGCAGCAGGGTTGCAGGGTGCAGGTCAGGCATCCTGCACTGGGAGCCTGGATCAGGCTCTCTCTCTGCAACCATCAAAGTCTCAGCCACAAGGAACCACAATTTCAGTCTCAATGGGCTCACCTGCCTGGTTTTCCACGGGAAATTGGATTCCCCTGCAACTGCTGCCTCATTAAAAAATGAGATTTTTTTTTCTGTCCCAGTGTGCACAAATACTGGCTGAGAGCTTTGTCCCATTGCCTTGTAAGAGCTTGACATTAGCAGCAGGTTTTTCCTTCACACAGGAAAAGTTCTGGTTTACATTTCCTTATCTTAGGAGAAGGAATGAGGAATTTTGTACTAGAGGAGAAAGGTCTATGAACTTATTGGTATTCTGGAACCAGAGCCGAGTTTTGGAGTTCCTTACGACCCTGAACTTCTTGGCAATGGCAATTAAAAAATTTAAATTAAACTGTAAAACATCACTGCTGCTTTCCAAATCTTCTGAGTAGCTCTGTTCTGGTAGGACTCAGACCAGGCAACAGTGGTCACTTTTGTTCCCATAATCAGTGTTGCTGCTGTCCCAGGAAAGTGTAAAAGTGGGCCAACAGACATGGGGTGAGGTTTTCTTGTTTTAAGGCTAAGATCACACATTTGTGGGACAGCTGTGCTTTTAGCTCTTAGCTTGATCTCCAGGCAGAGCTCTCAGGAGTGCATGCCATGTGGTTCTCCTCTCTGGATGGAGGCTACCTCAGAAATCTCTTCTGAACATTACTTGCCATTCTAAGGCAGTTCAAACCGTGCAACAATCTGGGTCTACCCTGGGACTGCATCCCTTGATACTTAGGATTTCCAAGCAGGTGGTGGGGAGGCAGCTGGGAGGGGAGATCCGAGAGCAGGAAATGACTCAGTGGTGCTGGGAGCAGGGGGATTGTTCCAGTGGTGCTGCTGCACCAGCTTGCTCTGAGAAACCTGAACAAAATCTCAGCACCTTTCTGGCCAGCTGCCCCCAGCATCCTGCCCAGCACCGGGCGGATGCAGGTCAAGCTCTGCCAGGGGGTGCAGCCGTGGTTGTGGGGTTGGGAGCAGCACAAGAGGGCACAGAGGGAGGCAGAGGAACCCCCGTGCCCTAAGAGCCATCCCCAGCTGGGCTGTGCCAGGACCCTGAAGCAGACCTGGAAACCTGGATTGAAAAGCCAGCCTCATGGAAAAGCTGGAGCTGCTCCTCAGAGCAAGCAGCCTGGGTTCCCTTTTAGGGTCGGCAGGAGGGAGAAACAATTTCATGCAGATTCCAGGACCCGTAATGGTTCTGGAAAGCCAAAAGGAACAAAAAGCCTTCTTCTCCTCTCCTGACCTTGGAGTCATCTTGAGGACTGTCTTCCAAGGCTCTATCCTGGGACAGTTTCATTCTTACATGGGGCACACTCTCCTGTCCCTGGGAGGTTGGTGCTTTCTCCTCCCCGTGTCCCTTCAGCTGCAGCTGCAGCATGGGCTGTGCTGGGACCAGAATAGGCAGGGGTCTGACAGTCAGAGGCAGGTTGGTTCCAGTGTCCTGGAAGGATTAAGTGTTTCCCTAGGAATAGCCTTATGGGTTACTCTAAGACCACTTTGTGAAGCAGCTGGTTGTGACCCGACGACGAGCAGCAAGCTGGTGTGAAGTTACACAGGGTTGTAGCTTTACCATGTATGTGAAGCCTCTGGCTGAAAGAGTTCATGGCAGCAGGGATCATCCCAAAAAGCTGGGTAAGCTCTTCAGTCATCACGGGCAGTGGGGAAAGCCTGGCCCTGGACAGTCTGTGCTGCCTCCTCTGCATAATAGGTGCCCAGTCTGCATAATAGGTGCCCAGTTTATGGATGCAAATTAATGTAATAATGTATTTATTACATTATTAAAATAATGTAATAATCTCCTGGGGCTGTTATTCAGCCATCCACTGTGCTGCTGCAGACAATGACACCAGGGTGCTGTTGGGTGCTTGTTACTCTCTAATTAGAAAGTGAACTCTGCAGTGTGCCCTTGACAAATGCTGACCTTTCCCTAACGTGAGTCTATTCTGAGCTCTGTTCCAGACTGATCAGATTTGCATCCAGGAGGACTTTAAAAGTTGTTTGTGAGAGGAGCTCTTGTTTCCAAAGCTGTTTGTTCATGGGCACAGAGAAGAACTGGACTTCCTTTCCTCCATGACCACAACTATATCTGTCAAAGGGAAAGGGTAGGCAGCTGGCAGGCTTGTATCTGTTGTTTATTTTTGCCCTCAGACAGCCAGCAAGACAGCTGAGAGAATATCCCACATCCAGCTCCACCATCCCCACATAAAGGGGAGAGCAGACCTTGTTCCACAGGGGCTGCAGCTGCCAGCTAGTAGGCAAACCCCTCTCTTTGGAGCTGGAATCCCATCATTTTAGGGCAACACCTTGGGTAGTATTTGAAGGCATTACTAGCTGATGTTTGGGGGTGGTGCAGACTGCAAACTGTGAACACATGCTAATTAGGATGCATAGTGACTGCCTAGATGGTGTGCTCTTAAGCCTCAATTAAAGTGTTTTTTTTTTAACACATTTTAAAGCTCCACCTTTTTTCTTCATGAGCGGCGGAGACAATTTCTAGGTTCCTCATTACATCACAGTAAGAATTGTGGGCTTTTGTCTTATTTCTTTTTCTCTTTCTTTTGCCCCACCTTCTTCTTCTCCATGAACTTAAGTCTCCAGCAGCACCAAGTCCTCAGGGTTGAAGATGCAGAGTTTGCTTTGGTGTTGCTTTGATGCCCCTGCCCAGGGCTGCGTTTTGAGACCAGAACAAAGAGAGCAAACATCTTATCTAATACAAATAACCCTGAGCAAACTTCCTGGGCCTGTTTTTTTCTGTGAAAAAAAGCAGCACAGAGCTGCAGCCCTGGGAGCTGCTCTGTTGGCTGGTGGTGCCTCTGCCTGGGGAGCGCTGCCCAGCTCGTCCCAGGTGCAGGACACAAACCAGTGAGAAACTCCTCAAAGTAGAGACAAGGATGGCACACTGCCCTGCTAGCTTCCTGGGTGTGTGGTTTCCAGAGGGTTAATGGGTTTTCACTTCCTCTTCCACTGTGCCATGCACACAGTATGGAAGCAGCACCCTGGGCACCCTCCAGTGCTGCCAGTGAGCAGCTGGCCAGGGGGCTTGTCCAGCACTGGGATTCTGGTGGGCTTGGGAGAGCCTTGGAGCTGGAGGGGACTGGTACTGCTGGGAGCCTCATTTTGAGTTTGGGAACCAAGGGTCCTGGAGGGACAGCGTCAGGGTTGGGTGCAGTGGTGGTGGGGAGGCTGAGTCTGTGTCACTGGTGAAGCCCAAGGTTTCTCTGTTCAAGCTGTCTGTAATTCCTTTGCATTTTCTGATGTCCTCTGACCCTCTGCTGCAGGACCAGAGAGATACAGCTCAGCCCATGGAGCAAACGTGTCAGCTCCCTGCTTGGGCAGGAGTGCTGCATTAGCCACACCTTGGAAAGTTCCCTTCAGGAGGGCTGGGAGGAGATTGATTATTCATTTGATTTTCATTCTTTGCCAGAGAGAAAGGTCCTGTGTGGCATCAGGAACTGAAGGCAGGTGGGGGCTGTGGGTGAGAAGTGGCCAGGGGGTGGAGGGGCTGGGAGCATCCCAAGGGAGTGAGTCTGGGGGCAGCTTGGTCTGGTGGTAGCCATGAGCCCACCGAGCCAGGACATGGATCCTCAGCCACCCTCTGCCAAGGTTTTGGGGCAGCAGCTGGTCAGTGACAGTGTTTGAAAAGCGATGTTTTTCCCCCTGTTGGTCACGTAGCCATGTGGGAACATTAGATTTATTCAGCAGCAGTGCTATCAGCACATAGCAGGCTTGACAACAGCTGGGAGCTGTGTGCCTGGACCAAGAATAACCCTGAGGAGTTCCTGCCCTGGCTCTGAGCTGTCTGGATGAGCTCCTGCCTGGGGACAGAGGAGCCCCAGAGGAGGGAGGCAGGGATGCTGGTGGCAAGCTCCCTGCCCTGCTGAGTGCTCAACTGTTGATTGAGCCATCATCACTCTTCCTGACCTGGGTGGGTTCATGAGGAAAACTGCAGTGTGCAGTGCTCTGCAACTGACTGCTCCAATGTAATTCCATGGGCTTGTCTACACTTGACAGCAACCTGTATTAGAGAGGGGTGTGATTTTGCAAGTGGAAAACTCCATAGTTAGGAATAACGAGGTTAAACCAAACAGAAGGAAGGTAGTTTTGTTCTAGACTTAGTGCTCCAAAGAAAGCAAAATTGTTCCACAAACCTCTTGTCTGAGAGGGAGACCAAAGGCAATGAGAAATGTCTGCTCTCCTGGGTGCAAATCCCTAATTCCTCTATTGCTTGTAAAACACCCACCCCCACCCCCAAACACTTTCTCCCTGAAAATGGTTTGTAGTTGGAGCAACATATGCAAAATGGTTTGCTGGGATGTGGCTTCATAGCCAGGCACAGCGTGGGGTGCCTGATTTCTGCTTCCCTGCGGAGCAGCTGCTTTAAAGTTCTGGAAAAGCTCCAGAATTTGAAATGTGCACATCCCCGTCAGGCAGAGCATCAGCTCCCAGGATGTCAGGAGGGATTTCACCACGGGGGTGGCTGAGCATGGGGATCGGGGGGCTGCCTGAAGGTGGCTGACTCTGATGTGACACTGGATGTGCACTGTGCTGAGTCAAAATTTTTGTTGCAAAAACCATCTCTCTTTCAGTCCTAATTTGCAGTTTGCTTCCCAGCAAGGAGCTGGGCAGTGAGAAATTCAGCTGCCTTGCTTACCAGGGTTTCTTGGTCCAGGCAGGCACTGGAGGTCCTTGTCCTTGACTGGAGATCCTTGTCCTCAGGAGGTGGCAGGACCAGGCAAGAACAACTCAAGCAGCGTCAGCCAACACCAACCCAGCATCTCCCCTGATCTTTTAGCAGGTGAAGCATCCCCTCAGACTGGCACCATGACCGAGTGCTTTGACTGTGACAACTGCAAGGAGTCCCTGTACGGCCGCAAGTACATCCAGATGGACAACGGCCCCTACTGCATCCCCTGCTACGACGCCCACTTTGCCAACACCTGCGAGGAGTGCAAAGAGCTGATCGGCCACGACTGCAGAGTGAGTACAGACCCACGGCAGGCAGGGTGGTACCTTGGGGCCCCCCTCCTCACCCGGGCCGTGCCCCCTTTCCCTCCTCCCCCCCAGGAGCTGTACTATGAGGATCGCCATTACCACGAGCACTGCTTCCGCTGCTTCCGCTGCGACCGCTCGCTGGCTGATGAGCCCTTCACCTGCCAAGGCAAGGAGCTGCTCTGCAACGACTGCTACTGCAGTGAGTTCTCCTCCAAGTGCATTGCCTGCGAGAAGACGGTCATGCCAGGTAGGGAACAGAGGGAGACTCCCAGCCCTGAGGTTTGGTCCTGGTCCCAGGGGTGTCGCAGGGTGGGAAGGTGGGATGGCATGGGGTGGGATGGGGACTTGGTGTGTCTGGAGAAGCAGTGGGATCCTGAGCTGCGAGCACCACAGCAGGGCCGGCTGGCTGGCTGGCCGTATTTTTCCTGGGGAATTGAGCTGGGGAGGAGATGACGAAGGGTTTCCTGGGCATTTTCTGGTGCGTGCTGATGACAAGGGAAGGAATGACTGAAGGCGTGTGAGCGTCTCTGGAGATGGCCTGAGGCCTGGGAGTGTCTGTGCTTGGCCATTCTGGCACCATCTCCAGATGTAGGTTACAACAGGCCTGTGTGCTGGAGCTGGGGGCATGTTCCTGCAGCCCTCCCCTCGCCTGGAGCCTCTGCTGCAGCCCTAGGGGAGGGAAAGCAGAGAGCTGGGTGTGCAGCACTGCACTTTGTCCTGCCTGGTCCTCCGTGTCCCCTGCACATGCTGCTCCCCCTGTCACTCCGAATGCCTCTCTCTGCAGGATCCCGTAAGCTGGAGTACAACGGGCAGACCTGGCATGAGCATTGCTTCATCTGCAGCAGCTGCCAGCAGCCCATCGGGTCACGATCCTTCATCCCAGACCAGAAGGATTATTACTGTGTCCCCTGTTACGAGAGCAAGTTTGCTCCTCGCTGCACCCGTTGCAAAAAGGTACATCTGGCCCAACAGCCCAAAGCCCCCAAATTCCTGGCTCCAGGGACACGTCTCCCAGAGAAAGGCTGGGATGCTGCAGCCTGTGTTCCCTGTGTCCCTGTCACCAACCTGCTCTCTGCCCACAGACCCTGACCAAGGGAGGAGTGACTTACCGGGACGAGCCCTGGCACAAGGAGTGTTTTGTCTGCACAGGCTGCAAAACCCCCCTGGCTGGCCAGCAGTTCACCTCCCAGGATGACAACCCCTACTGCATCAAGTGCTTCGGGAACCTCTATGCCAAGAAGTGCAGTGCCTGCACAAAGCCCATCACAGGTGAGCAAGACAGCAGCCCTGGTTATGGGGTGGCAGTGGCATCTCCTTGTCTCTATTTTGCCTTGTTTGAGGCTGGTTACTTGTCCTCTGGAAGGATTGCCCACGGAGACTTCCAGCCAGACCAGGAGCAAGGGAGTCTGAACCTGTTATACCTGCCTGAGAGAGGGGAAGCAGGGTGTCCTCTTCTGCAGAACCCCCTGAAGGGCTCTGGCCTCATTTCTGATCTCCCCCACTCTTGACCTTTTCTTTTGCAACTGGGTTTCTTGCTGCTAGGAAGGCAGTGAAGCCATGAATCAGAGGATGACTCAGAGGATGACTCTGGCTGAGGACTGGGCAGCTCCTGGGCACCCCACTTCCCGTCTGCTCCTTAGCAAGTTTGTCAGAGTCCTGAGGAGGCAGCTCACAGTCCCCAAACCCAACCACTGCCAGCAGGGAGAGGAAACTGCCCACAGAGCCTCTACAGGAGTCTGGGTCTGGACTGGCGTCAGGATAGCTCTTCTCAGGATTTCATTAGCACTGTCCTGGCAGTGCTACCAGGAGCATCCAGCAGCCCCCTCATTCCCTGGGATGATGCAGCTTCATTCCCTGCTCCTCTCTGGGAAGGAAGTGGCAGTTCTGGTCTGAGGACCTCAACCCTGCAAAACCTACTGTGCAATCATTTTGCTCCTCTTCCCCCCCCCCCCAAAGAGGGGAGATGGGTGTTCCAGATGTATTTGATGCTGGGAGGTGTTTGGGTGCCACAGAAACCCAAATATTTTTACGGAGAACAGATTCAGAGATGAAGGGGCTGAGGCTTTGGGTGGGAAGCTCATTCCAGGTTCCCCAGGGGTTCTGATGCTGCAATCTGTCCCTCCTCCCAACAGGCTTTGGTGGTGGCAAATATGTCTCCTTTGAGGACCGTCACTGGCACCATAACTGCTTTAACTGTGCCCGCTGCAACACCTCCCTGGTTGGGAAAGGCTTCATCCCTGACAACGATGAGATCCTGTGCCGTGACTGCACCGGTGACCTATGAGCCCCCCGGGGACGCCGTGAGGCAGGGGCTCCCTCTATTCTTCATGGTCTTTGTGCCAGATACCCCGAGAGCATTTCAGGGGCAGAGCACAAGGCACAGGAGATGGGGGCTGTCCCCAAACCATGGTGTGTTCAGGGGGTTCCTGTGCCCCTCCCTGAAGGTTAGAGTACGCTGTGCTATGGCTCTGGGCAGAGTCAAAGCTAAATAAAGTTGAAAAAGGAGCTTCAAGACACCCCTTCCCTCCCCCCCTATTATTTACTCTTTCTTTTTGCTTCCTGTCTGACCAGGCACGAGCTGAGCCCAAGACCCCAGCTGAGCAAAAGGCAGCAGCAGCTTCAGTGTTGGGCTGCTGGATCTGCATGCTGGCAGCATGTCTCTGCTTCCTGGCACAGTGCTGACTTTTCTGACTTCCCCATGTGCTTCTCTTGCTCTGTGTGACATGAGGCAGCAGTTCCTGGTTGGTCTCTGTGGTTCAGCCATGCTGGCCTGGGTGGCAGATGGCTTTGTGATGTCTGTGCATGCAACTGGCCTGTGGTGAGCTGGGCATGAAGGGCTCTTTGCCCCATTTGGGAACAGCCCAGAAAAGAGCATGTGTCCTACCAGATGGGATCCACCTCTGGATTTCTGTAGCCACCTCACCATTTGTGGGCCAGACCCTTGACTCCATGGAGGTGCTCACTTAGATGTGGATGGGGAGCTCAAATCACTCACAGGTACAGGGTGTTCTGTCCCCACCACTTCCCTACCCCATTCATGTCTGTCTCGGCCATGATGTCCCATGGCTGCCCCTGTGGTGTCCAAGCTGGAGCTGGTGGGTACAGCCCTACTGGTACTGAATATGCTTAGCTGAGCCCTAGAGAAGGGTGTTCTGGAGGCTGAGAGCATTGACAGCTTTGTCCATCTCTCAGGGGGAGCCATGGGATGGGGATGGCCCTTGCCTGAAGGCTGAGCTGGCCCTGGTCCCCCCCAGCAGTGGGATGGTGATGCCTGCCTTGCCTCTACATCCCTTTTGCTTCTGTCTTTCCGGGGCACTTATGCTGACCCTGCTTTCCTGCTTAGACAGTCACATGCTTGTCTGAAAGCATCTTTTGTGGGTTTGTTTTGTTTTTTCCTTGTGTACTCTTGTCAGTAATATCTGTCATTTTGTAACCAAGAGCAGGATGAAGGGCCTAGCCATCCCCAGGCTTCACCTAGGAACAGAAAATGTTATGCATGTTGAAGTGTTGTTGACTCTGTGTGCAGATCCTTGTTGAACCCTCGTTTGAAAGCTTTGATGCAGGCAAATCAGAGTTTGTGTGTTTGCTATTCTGAGAAGCTTGGAGCAGTCTCTAGAAGGAAGTGTCCTAAAACCTCAGCCCCCTCTGTATTTCCTATGGCTTTATAGAATAAACCATTTTGGTGACACTTGCTCTCATGTTTTTCGGGAACAACAGGCACAGGGCAGGGCACTCTCAGCCCTGTCCCCCCTACCCCATCCTGGGGACAGGTCCTGCCTCCCCAAACCACCATAGGCCGTATCCAGAGGGGGCAGAGGCAGAGCAATTCCCAGCTCCCATTATGGAGTTTCCTGCTGCCTGCTGTCTGTCCGGGCAGGTTCTTCTGCAGGACGGGCCCCAGCAGGACTCGGCCGCTGCCTCAGGGCTCCATGCTCCGGATCCACCGCAGATGGGGTGCTGGATGGCGGCGGTACCGAACCGGGTCCCGTTGTGCAAACACTCCTCCTCCTCCTCCTCCTCCTCCTCCTCCTCCTCCCCCCCCTTGTTACGGGGGCAGTGGGGGTCGGGGGGGTCTCCTCTGGCAGCCTCCCCCGGAGCCGTGCATGCTCATTGCTCACTTTTTATCAGCCCGGGAGCCGTTTATTCCCCTAAAGGCTGAAACTATTTTCCACAGATTCCTTGACGTTTCCTAACAGCTTTCAGGGCTTCCTGTGGGCTCTCCTGCCCCCTGCCCGGGGGTGGTTCGGATGCCGGGCACATGGCACTCCCCGCACCATCACCCTCCTGGGCTGCTCGGAGGTTCTGGCAGCTCTCGGGGTTCTCAAAACCAAAATCTTCGTGGCCGTCGTTGCCCTGTGACCTCCCCAAGGCTCCGGATTTGCTGCTGCTCGGCCCCAAAGGGTGAGGAGCGGCTCCAAGTCCGGAGGGTCCCAGCTGAGCCCGTTGCCCAGCCCCGCACCCCCCTTCCTTCTGCAGCGCCAGGGATTAACCACAAAAGGTTTCTGTACAAAAGGGCCCCCGGGCTCCTCTTACAGTCGGCCTCAAGAGCCTCACGTTTTTAGCCAAAAAAGGAAATGACCCAGCTGCACGGAGTGCTGAACATCTGGATTTTATCCCTGTCATGAATGGGTCATGGCTATGGAGGGCCCAGCGCCTGATTTACGGGAGGCTGATCTCATGCACAAACATCCCCCGAGACTCCCGGAGCGCGGCTCGGAAACACTCAGGAAAATCCTGTGAAACACAGGCGAGCAGGACCGGGGCTGCTTCCAGGTGGGAGCTGGGAAACTCCTGGGAGCCCAGGACGGTACCGGGACGGCGGTAGAACCGCAGCAACCCTGCCCGGAACCGGCGAGAGCTGCGGGGCTGGGGAGAGGGATGGGCTGAGGCGGTGTGGGAGGGGGGGAATTCTGCTTTGTCCCTGGTGTTAAGGGATGTGGTTATAGGCAGGCTGAACCCTGCAGGCATCCTGTGATCCCTTTCCCAAGTCTTTCTTCTTGTCCCTTTGTCCCCACCCTGCCAGGGCAGCGCCTAGGGAAGGAGGTGGGGAAGGAGAAGTAGCTCAGTTGGGGTCAGGTTGCTCCCATCACCCCATTTTTCCTCCCCCAGCGTGTCCCGGGGCTGTCCCTGCTGCCGAGGGGACCAGACAGCACCAAAGAGCCACCGACTCCCATCTCTTCTTCTCTTCACCTTGAGGGAGGTGATGCAGGGGATGGTCTTGTCCCACCTCCATCCTCCTAATGCCAGAAGCCAAAAATAAAGAGGCCATGTGCTGGATGGGACATTACCAGATTTCAAATCCTTTTCTTTCCAGGGATGAAGTTTCATGCAAAGGGAAATGGAAGAACGTGAAGTTCAGAATCTTATCTCTGTTTTTTATTTTTAGACAGGCATTCCTGAGGAAGAAATTATGTACTTTGGGGCTGCCTGTAATGCAAGAGAATAATTAAAGACAATATTCTTACCTTCATTATTACTCAGTGAATTGGCTGTTCCCAGAGCAGTATCATGTTTATCTGCCACAATGAAGCCCTCTTTTTTATTGCTGCATTTTGGCTTAAAGTCATTTATCACGCATGGTTGAAAAATATGAACAATTTATTTGTGAGTTAAAATTTAATTATAGCTTTGTATTTGGCCAAGTGTGGGCAAAGCACTTGGACGATCTCTTGGCGTTTAGGGTGGATCCGAAGATGGCAATTAAAACCCAAGGGAAAGTGGAAGGTTGCACCACGGTTTCCGTGGGAGGACTTCCACCGGGATGGTGTCACTCATGATGGTTTGGTGAAAGCCTGTCAGGCAACAAACCCTGCGATTCCCAGGTGCCACGGGCAACCAGCTCTGACCCGGCAGGGCTGCAGACCAGAACCGACACCTTTCTTTCCTTCAGGTCCGTTCCAGGGCTCTGATTCACGGCCGGGTGAGGCTGCTGGAGCCGGGGGGGCTCTGCCCACAGACGGCATCGCCCCGAGGGCTCGGGAGTGTCCCCTGTCCCCCCCGCAGGGCTCTTAGCCGGGGGGTGCAGGGTGCAGGAGCTCCGCAGATGAGCAAGGGGGGAAAAGGGGAGTCCCCTGACCCCCGCCCGACCGCGGAGGTGTCACCAGCCCGGTGCTGCGGGGACTGCCACCCGGCCCGGCCCCGGGAGAGCCCCGGGGAGCCCCGCAGGACGAAAGGGACATCCCGGGGCGGGCAGGATGGCTCCTGCTCCCCGACGGAACGTGCAGCACCAGTGTTTCCTTAAGCAGGCCCTCGGTAATTTTGATAATTAAAGCCGTGACGTTTTCTAAGCCCCCCTCCCTGTTTTTCTCTGTCCTCCTCGCTGGGTTCGTCCTGCGGACAGGATGCGGCAGCCGGGGCAGCGTGTGGCTGCGGGACGGAGCTGCGGGAGAGGCGACAGCGCTGTCCCGGAGGTCATCATCCCGGAGGTCATCATCCCGGAGGTCATCATCCCGGGTCGGATCCCCTTGACCCGCTGAGGAGCGGGGGGGCCCCGAGGTGAACCAGAGCAGGACCTGGAGGCTGTTAATGACAGCCCCGATGCAAAGGGTGGAACAAGGGGGGGGGGGGGGGGACGGGGGGACGGGGGAGCTTTGCAGCCCCCTCTGTGGGCTCCAGTGCCCAGATTCTGTCCAGGTCAGGCTGTCGGCACCTTTGGTTTTGTTGCTGTTTTTCTGGCACATGGATCCGCCTGACCTTGGCAAGGGGGACCGAAGCCACTGGCATCCGAGGCGCGGGGGGACGCGAGGCCGCGGAAATGCCGGGGTGACTCTGCGGGCTCCTCTGCAGGGGTGGCACATGGAGGGGACATCAGGGCCACCCAGCGAGGACACCAGGGCCACCAAGCGGGGACACTAGGACCACCAAGCGGGCAGATCAGGGCCACCAAGCGGGGACATCAGGGCCACCAAGCGGGCAGATCAGGGCTCCCTGCGGCTCTGCCCCGGTGGCACAGCGGGGACCCCCCCCCCCGCCCGTCCCCGGCAGCGGGCACCGATTCTCTGCTGCCCCAACCCCAGGGTTGCCCCCGTCCCTTCCCATCCCTTCCCTTCCCTTCCCTTCCCTTCCCTTCCCTTCCCTTCCCTTCCCTTCCCTTCCCTTCCCTTCCCTTCCCTTCCCTTCCCATCCCTTCCCTTCCCTTCCCTTCCCTTCCCTTCCCTTCCCTTCCCTTCCCTTCCCTTCCCTTCCCGTCCCGTCCCTTCCCGTCCCGTCCCGTCCCGTCCCGTCCCGTCCCACTCCCCCCGCCGTGGGGTCGGAACCTCCGTGCCGGGCTCTGAGCCGCAGGTTTCCCGCGTACACAGAGTCCGGAACGGAACCGGAAAAGGAGAAGTTGGGTTTCCGGCGTGGAGCTGAAGGGATGGAGACCATCCTGGAACAGCAGCGGCGGTACCATGAGGAGCGGGAGCGGCTGATGGACGTGATGGTGAAGGAGATGCTCACCAAAAAGTCCACGGTGCCTCTGGGGCGAGGGTGGGGAGGGAAAGGGAAGGGGGGGGGAATGGAGGCCGCGGCCTGCGCTAACCCCGCGCTAACCCCGCGCTGACTCCGCTGCTCTCCCCGCAGCTCCGCGACCAAATCAACTCCGACCACCGGACTCGGGCCATGCAGGACGTGAGTGGAGCGGCCCCGCGGGAGGGGGGCAAGCGGGGGCTGGGCTGGGCTGGGCTTTGCTGAGGGTCCCGAAGCACCGCGGGGCCGCTCAGGCCTCTCCGCCTCCTTCCCCCCCCCCCCCCCCCGGTAACGGCCCCCGCGGCATTCGGGGCTGTGTTTGTGTTGTGTTTTGTAGAGGTACATGGAGGTGAGCGGCAACCTGAGGGACTTGTATGATGACAAGGACGGGTGAGTGCTGGGGCAGGCGCTGGGTGCTGTGGGGAGCTGAGCTGCTGTGTGCTGCAGGGGGAGATCTGAGAGCAGGACTGGCACGGGGGGTTCCCTCCCTTTCCCTTTCCCTTTCCC
>JAJQWJ010000024.1:4373176-4402740 GCA_023637945.1 Phaethornis superciliosus
CCCTTCTCCCCTCTCCCCTTTCCCCTCTCCCCTCTCCCCTTTCCCCTCTCCCCTTTCCCCTCTCCCCTTTCCCCTCTCCCCTTTCCCCTTTCCCCTTTCCCCTCTCCCTTTCCCCCCCATGACCTCTCTGTTTTCCTGCTGGCAGCTTAAGGAAGGAAGAGCTCAGTGCCATTTCAGGCCCAAACGAATTTGCAGAGTTCTACAACAGACTGAAACAAATCAAGGAGTTTCACCGGAAGCACCCGAATGAGGTGAGGAGTTCTCTCCTTCCCAGGGACAGGGGATTTGGGGTCTGCTTTTCCTTCCAGTTTAGTTACTATATACAAGTATTAAGTGTGCTAAATTGTCAGCTGAGAAAAGAAGCTGTTTGAGGTCAGGGCAGAGGACATGACATGGTAACCCTGCTTTCAGCTTGCTCTGTGTTAGCTCAGGAACATTCTGCTGCTGAGCTGGGGTTTGCTCTGGGCTTCTCATGGCAATGAAGCCAGGCTGGTTTTCTTTGTGCAGAAACAGGGTGATGAAGTGTTCTGGATACCCTCTTAGTGTTTCTCTTGTTTGCAACCAAGTGTAGTTTTATAGTTGCTATTCTGGGATGTTGGATGAAGTAATAAATTTTCCTGTAACTTCTGTCTGTCCTGGAAGATCTGTGTTCCCATGTCTGTGGAGTTTGAGGAGCTGCTGAAGGCCAGAGACAACCCAAGTGAAGAAGCTCAAAGTAAGTTTGTTTTGGTTTTTTTTTCTCTTGGGCCATTTTAAGTGAAAACCCAGTGTGAGAAGTGTTATTTAATGAGCTGCTAAATCTCTTTTGGACATTTGAGAGTCCCACTTCCCTTTGGCTAAATGTTTTCTGAAAAACTGTCCTTGTGTCACCTGAATTCTCTGAGCTGCAGCCCCCTGGGGGTCTCTGGATGTTCTCATCTGCTGACAGAGCAGGCAGGTGTCTGATCAATGAACAACACACACTGCAGACTTCTTCCTGAAGCACAAATCAGCCCGTTCTGTCCTGTCCAGGGCTCAAGTGTAGATGTAGGAAGTGGGGAAGATAAAATTCACCATAAAGCTCCTTGTGATCTTTCCCACAGACCTGGTGGAATTCACTGATGAGGAAGGGTATGGGCGGTACCTGGATCTTCATGACTGTTACCTCAAGTACATCAATCTGAAGTCCTCAGAGGTGAATAGCTCTGGGCAGTGTCAGTGCTTGAGAGTTGTTTATTTTTTTCTTTTGGTCCATGGTTATTTGTTGGTTTGTTGTTTTCCTGACCTGGATTTCCAAACAGCTGCTTCAAAGTCACTTTCTTGCACACAGCAGCTTCTGAATTCTGAGTGCTGCCTCTGAGAGCCTTGAGCTTCTGCTGGGGCTTTGCTTCTGGGCTGGAAGCTGGATGTGATTTCAGCTGCGTGTGTGTAAGGTTTGACTGAAACTTTTTGTTCTTAGAAATTGGATTATATCACTTACTTATCCACATTTGACCAACTCTTCGATATTCCCAAGGAGAGGAAAAATGCTGAGTACAAGAGGTGAGCCTCTCTGCCTACCCACTTCTTTACTGACAGCTGATCAGAAGGAATTTGCTACTTAAGTGAACAGCTCCTAAGAATATAATTAGCAGTCAGCTGTAATTCACATTAATTGGGTGGTTGAGCTGTCCTCACTCAGACGTGTGTCTGAGCCCTGAGAAACTCTGGCCTGGCTAGGCTGTGGAAAGCCACGTTCTGCTCTGTGGAAGCATCTCACTTTGGCTTTGTCACCTCTGTGCCTGGAATTTGTTGAAATCTGTCATAATCTTGGTGACCTCCCTTGGGAGTGCCAGGGGGTCATTACTCTCCAAAGATGTGGTTAGAGAAATGCATTAGAGGTTAATTACCTGTGCTGGTGATTGCTGTGCCAGGTACCTTGAAATGCTTCTGGAGTACCTGCAGGAGTACACAGATCGAGTGAAACCATTACTGGACCAGAATGAGCTTTTTGGGAAAATTCAGACAGAGTTTGAGAAGAAATGGGAGAATGGAACATTCCCAGGCTGGCCGGTGAGCAACTCTTGGCTGTGTGAATGATCCTGTGCTTGTGTTGAGCTTTCTGGGAATCATTTGTGTAGCACAAAGATGGAACTTCACACTAACTTGAATCTGAAGCCAACATAACCTGGTCTGAAATGAACCTTTCTGGCATTTGCTTCTTTAGTATCTTTTCAGTTGTTGCTTTGCTGAGTTCAGTTTTTCTCTGTGAGATGAACTGCTTGTCTCCAGGTTAGGATGTTTCACTGCATGAGGTGTTGGAGGATGTCACAGAGATCTTGTGTATGTTTTTTTCCTGGCAGAAAGAGACCAGCAGTGCACTTACTCATGCTGGAGCCCATTTGGACCTCTCTGCCTTTTCCTCTTGGGAGGTATGTTTCAGTGCTAAATTTTGAGCAGGTGGAAGCTTACTCATCTTGTTTGGTTTCATCATTTCACTTGCTGCACTTTTGCCTCTGGCTCTGTGCTCTCTGAATAAACTTTGGTTATGCTGCTGACTGACTTCCTCCCATAAGATCTGTGTAACTGGGAAGATCTGATTAATTTGCCACATTCCTCATTCTGCAGTGAGGAGTGGTGCCACGTTCTTTCTTGCATGCTGTTGGATGTTGTTTTGTGGGTTGTTTTTGTTTTTTTTTTCTTTTTTAATAAGCTAAAATGAATACACATCCATCCTGTATTTGTTTTAATAGCTTTTCTCTTATTATCTCCTACTTTAATTGAACAGGAATTGGCCTCCCTGGGACTGGACAGATTAAAATCAGCTTTACTGGCCCTGGGGCTGAAATGTGGCGGGTAAGGTGCAATTTTCTTTTAGTTTCTGTGCAGGTTTTGAGGTCTTCCTGTACTGCGTCCTTTGTGGGACACTTGTTTTGTCATCACTACTGTACAAGAATTCCTTTATTGATGTGTGAAAGACAAAACATTGAGAACCAGTCAAGGGATGCTGTGATCTGCTGGTTTGAAAAGTGTTCTTGTGCATAGAAGAATTTGGTTTAAGGCATGAAGGCAAAGATAACAGAAAATGTTGACCTCTTAGAAGCCGAGTTTAGAATTTTGTTGCATGAATTCAAGTAATTCTCAGGAAATGTAAAACTGACTTGGACTTATCTCCTCCCTGCTAGGACTCTGGAAGAACGTGCTCAGAGACTTTTTAGCACTAAAGGCAAATCTCTGGAAGCTCTTGATCCTTCCTTGTTCGCTAAGAATCCAAAGACAAAAGGAAGCAAAAGGTGAGTTCCCAAAGGTCACTCTCATGCTGCAGCTGCTCACGTGGATGGGAAGCATTGTGTAGACATCACTCTTGTGCAGTCACAACAGAGATATTCTGGGAGCGTTAGAAGTGCTTATAGTGATGGACCAAATAATCCTGAACCAGACAGAGGGTACTGGAGCTGGGTGGTCTGAGTGCAGTTCAGTTCACAGGGGCTGTTTTGTGCTTTTCTGTTCTCTTGCTGGACACAAATGTGTTCCTACTTCAGTGTACACCTGATGTTTGCAGTTCTGGATCAGACTTCATAAAGTTTCTATATCTATTTTCAGAGACACTGAAAGAAATAAAGATCTTGCATTCCTGGAAGCTCAGATTTATGAGTATGTGGAGGTTCTTGGGGTAAGGATTTTGTTTTGTACTACGAGCTTTTTTTTCCAGAGCTGCTAAGTGGTGACAGGAAGGTCAGCCACATCTTTACCCAGAAAAGTTATTTCCATGTCCAGGATTATCATGTTTTAAAGTGCATGTTAGCAGATAGCTTGTTCTGTCAGTAAGCAGAATATGATGGATAACATTTCTATTTCCATTAGCTAATTATTTGTGAGGTTTTTGTGAACAGGCCCAGATACAGAGGCTGTGTTTTCCCCTGGGGAAGCCTATCATGTCTTTTTCTTTTCTCCTATCCACACCCATGTGGTTAATTTCTGTTTTATGCCTCAGTCAGACTGTTACAGACCTTTCTCTGTCTTGATGCTCACCTTAACTCCTTGCTTCAGTTTGGGGCAGCTGCTTGTCAGCTTGGAGGTGCTCACAGTAGCACAAATGTTTCACTCTTTGGAAGAAAGAAATATACTAAAAACTGAAGCTGTTGTTCCATCCTCTTCTTCCATCCCCTTCCTCTGTATCTTGAGGAAATCTTTCACACTGCAAGAGCTTGCCTTGATTTTGTTGCTGTCATGTTGTCTGTACAGTCTCTTCTTTTCTTCATGCTCTAGGAACAGAGACACCTCACTCACGAGAACGTGCAGCGTAAGCAGGCACGGACAGGGGAAGAGAGGGAGGAGGAGGAGGAAGAGCAGATCAGTGAGAGTGAGAGTGAAGATGAAGAGAATGAAATAATTTATAATCCTAAAAATCTTCCTCTTGGTTGGGACGGCAAGGTAAGGGAGATTGTCAGGGCTGGAAGTGGGAGATGTCACTGACTCCACGCTGCTCTTCTCTTTGAATCTGCCTCACCAGTTGGCCTAATGGTTGTTTCTCTTCTCTTGCCAGCCAATCCCCTACTGGTTGTATAAATTACATGGGTTAAACATCAACTACAACTGTGAGATTTGTGGGAACTACACCTACCGCGGGCCCAAGGCGTTCCAGCGTCACTTTGCGGTAGGCAACGTCTGGCTGCAAACCCAGCAGTGCTGTGCTCAGATAATTCCCTATAACAAATAACTGGGAAAGCCCTGGAGTGCCTGGGTGGCACTGCTTCCACTTCCTAGCCTTGGGTCTGGGCTGGTGCTGGTTCCATGCAACTGGAACTACAAATCATCTCGGGCACGGCCAGGTCTCTTCTGTAGATTCCTTGTGTGAACACCGATTCCAGTGTCCAGGTCAGGTTGGTTGGTGCTGTCTAAAATTCAGAAAGTATGTTTTGTTAGAAGATTTAGGATTGGTAGGTTTGTATTTCAGTTTCACCCTGCCCCAGCTGTTGTAGCCTTAGGCACTGCAGGTGAAATTGTGTTCCCTCTCATATCCTCACCTCCTGCCTCTTCTCCCCAGGAATGGCGCCATGCCCACGGGATGAGGTGCCTTGGCATTCCCAACACAGCTCACTTTGCCAACGTCACGCAGATTGAGGATGCAGTCTCATGTAAGTAGGACAGGGAATGTGTGTTGTAAGAGCACTCAGTGCTTGCCAAAACCATCTTACCCTGTGACAAGAGGGTAGTTTTGGAGAAGAGGGTAAGAAACACGGTGCATGTGGGATAATCCTGCCTTGGGCCACCCCTCCCTGCTCTGAGAAGCAGGATGTTCCATCAGGTCAGCAGGTAGAGGTTGTGGTTCCTGGAGGTAAATTGATTCTTGCCTTGGAGAAACCAATCAGGCAAAGCCTTGGTTTCCCACACAAGCTGCTCTCCTACCTTGGGAGCTGTATCCCTGAAGTGGTGGTTCTGGACCTTTGTCTCATCCTGAGTGATCACTTTAAAGCCTTGTTCAGTTTGGTTCTTGTGCCCTCAGTAAACTGTGGATACCAGAGACAGTCCTGGACTGCTGAAGTGACAGTGTTTTAAAAGAAAGGGAAAAAAGCTTGTGTCTGTTTTACTGGCTTAAAAAAAGAGTATCTCAAGAGAAATGGTGTCAGACTCCATTATGACTTTGTATTATTTACCTTGTATTTACAGTGTGGGCAAAGCTGAAACAGCAGAAGGCTTCAGAGAGATGGCAGCCTGACACAGAGGTGAGATGTGACAGGGGCATTGGGATGTCTCTTGTCCTGTGTGCACAGGAACCTCTCCTTTACCTGCCATGAGCTCTCTGTCCCTTTCTTAATTCCTGAGAGTCCCCTCCATGCAGAGATGAGCAAGAACTTGTGCTGCAGTGATGTGTGAACATCATTCTGGTATGTTACTGGAAGGCAGTTCTGGTAGGACAGACTCAGCCCTTTGCATGAGAACTGTTGAACACACTACTTGGGAATATCAACCTGACCCTGAGAACAAGGAGCTGTTGTGAATAGTGTGTTCACTTACACCAGTGCCTCTTGTAAAACTTCTGTCTCAAACTAAAATTCAAATGCTGTAGGACAACCCAAGTCAGCTGTACCCAGGTATCTCAACTGTTGTTTCCATTCTAGGAGGAATATGAGGATTCCAGTGGGAATGTGGTGAATAAAAAGACCTATGAAGATCTGAAACGTCAAGGGCTGCTGTAGCTTTTCCCAAGTGAAGGATTTCATGTCAGAAAAGCCCAGTGGACATGTGTCACCAGCTCCAACACTTCCTTCAGTTTCTGGATTTTCTATGTGCATGAATATAGATTTCAATTACACTTTTTAGATTCCCTTTCTAGTAAGCCCCTTGTGAAAAGCAGACTTGTGACATTATTTTATATTAAAAAAAAAAAAAAAAGGAAAAGAAAAACCCTTGAAAAATAAACTGCTTTAATTTAGGAAGTGCTGAGAAACTTGTCTCCTTTCATATTCTGGAAGGAAAATATTTGATTATGGTTTTTTTAGAATGCTTTTTACACAGTTTGAGTTGTCAAAAACAGTTGCTTTTCCCATTTCAGTTCCGATGGAAATTTTTATGATAGGGACTGGCTTTCTGTAAAGCAGACATGAACATTGCATGCTGACAAGAAGCAATGGCCCAATCCTGCATCTTGCTGTGGGCTTTTTGGGGCTCTTTTCCAAAGCAAATTTATTTGTCTTGCATTGCTGCTTTCACCTTGGGTCTGTCTCCCCATGGAGGTTTGCTGCTGGGATTTTTTTATTTTTTTTTTTCAGGCCATTAATACTGGAACTTGATTTAGTTTGTGCTGCTTGGGGCAGTTTGGGGCAATCTCTCCAGTCAGGTGGGAGTCCTGACCCCTCTGTCCCCTCTCTGGGGTTTCATTTGGGTGTGGGGTTGGCTTGTGTGACATCTGGAGCCTCATTAAACCCTTTCTGTGCTGTGGCTGTGCAGGGCCCTTTGCATCTGCAGATGCCACAGAGCAGCAGGTGACAAATGCTTCCCTTGGGTGCTGTTTGGTTGGCAGGGCTGGGGCTGGTTGCTGGCACCTGGGCGTGAGGCTGTGGGCTTGGAGCAGTGGCTGTGAGGCTGTCACAGCTGTCACAGCTGTCACTGGGGCTCTGGAGCAGACGGGACAGGGTGAGTCGTGCTGTGGGTCTGCCCTGGGGGGAACTTTTCTTCCCTGTCTGAGGGCCTGTCTGGTGGGTTTTGTTCCTCACCTGCCCTGGAGCTGGGCTCAGGAAGGTTTTTTTTCCAAGCCTGGTCTGGGTAATTGGCTGCCAGGGTTGGGAAGTTGTGGGGGCAGCAGCCTGCTTCATCCCTGTCACTGGGTGCAAACCTCTGGGCAAACCTCAGCCGTTCCAGGTCCTGGGGGAATGCAAACTCAGCCCAAATGAGAAGACAGAAGGGGAATGGTACAGTTCTCCTTAGAGGACTTGGCCACGGAGCCTCCTTTGCCCTGTGTCTCCAATGTTTCCTTAGCTAAGCAGCTGAAGATCTGGCATGAAAGCAGGGAGGTTCCCAGGATGGGAGCTGCATGTCCTGAGGAGCACCAGAGCAGCAGATTTCCCCAGAGCAAGCAGCAGGGCAGGGGGTTTGACTCTGAGAAGCTCCAGACACTGCTGTGCTCAGGCCCTGACAGCAGCGTGGAGGGAGATGTGGGGATGGAACCAGGGAAAAAAGAAAAAAAAAAAAAAAAAAAAAAAGAAAATTTCTTGCCATGGAACCATCTCTGTCACCGAGCCCCCGTTGGCAGAACCCCAGCTCTGGGGACTCCTGGGGAGGATCTCATGCTGCCTTGAAGGCTGCTGGCCTTGGTCCTTCCTGGCATGGGTGCTGGTGGGACACATCTTCAATGGCAACAGCCCCAGGAGTGCTGCATGGACCCAGGTGTCACCTGTGGGTCCCCAGCCTGCTCCTTGCCTTGCCTGCTGGTGCCCAGGGGTGGTTTCTACACCAACAGCAGACGTGGCTCCCAGGGGGCTCCTTGGATGGTTGTGGAGATGCCCTGGGGAGGGATCCTGGCTCCTGCTCAGCACCATGAGGTGGCCCCAGGCTCCTGCTGCCACCCTGCTGGGGTGGGGCTGCTCTTGGCACCCTCTGGTGCTGAATCGTTTGGTTCTTTTCTGTCTTAAATGATTTCTGGGTTGAGAAGCTGTTGAGACAACCTGGGCAGCAGTTTTCAGAGGTGCTCTGGGTGGCACCCAGATCTTCAGTGTTTATTTATTCCTGCCTAACAAAGCACATCCTGCTACTGCAGGGACCAAAACTGGAGTGCTGAACAACCTGGCTCCTGTGGTGTCCAGAATAAAGGCAGCAGAATTTCCTGGGAGAAAGGTTCCTTTTTTGAAAAAACCAAGACAGCTGGAAAAGTCTGTTTTAGGTAATTTCTTCTGATATTCTTTCTGCCACCTCATCCCAAGCCCTGTGCTGAGCAGACCCAGGGAGCATTTGCTGCTGTGACCTCTGGACTGTCCCCTGCTGCTGCCCAGCACTGCCCAGGTCCTGGGGGAAGGTGCTGGTGGATGAAGATGGCAGATCCAGCTCACGGATGGCTCCTTCCCTCTGTTAAAGGTACTGGGGCTCTGCTGCAGCAGGGATCAGAAACTCTGCTGGAAGCTCCCTGGGACAAGGGATGGCCACAGGTTTGGGCTGTCCCCTCTGGCCAGCACGGCTCCCTGAGCCCTGGTGTGTTTGTGGGGCTCACCATGACCTCCCTGGTGGGTACCAGCCACCCCCCTGCTCCAGGAGGGGCTGTGGGGGCTGGATGTGGGGTTTGGGGGTGAGCTGTTGCTGTGGGTAAAGCAGGGGGCAGATGTGATGGTCTCAGGTGTCCCCCTCCATTCCAGGACTGCTGCTCTGCACCTTGGCTCTGCACCTCTGCACCCAGGACCCTGGGGCCACAGCAGGTGAGCTCTGCACCCTAAGGGACATCTCTGGGGAGGGGGATAAAGTGTGGGGCAAGGGGGACTGAGGTTCCTCAGTGCAGCTCAGTCCTAGAGGACACAGCCCAGAGGGGACAGAGCCATTTTTCACAAAGGTTTGAGCCCAGAAAAGCCTGTTCTTCACAGGCAGGGGGGCAGGGAGGGGCTGTTGTGCCATCTGCCCATCATGGTGCTGCAGCAGGCTGTCCTCCCAAGTCCTGGCTGCAAACTGTCCTGGCCCTCCCTGCCATTCCCTCCCTGCCAGGGATGCTTCCTGGGATGCCTTTGGGCGGTGCAGAGGTTGAGGAGGGGATGCAGGACTTGCTGAGTGAGCTTTGGGGTTTCTTTCACCTTTGTGAACTTTGTGTCTTCCAGAGCACAACGCAGCCACCAATAATTCCTTGGTGGCCACCCGCACTGCCTCGACAGCCAACAGAACCACCCCAGTGGCCACCAACCCTGCCTCGGTGACTGCCAGCACCACCTCGGTTGTTGCCACCAAAATCTCCTCAGCATCTGCCCTCACCACCAAACTGGCCACCACTGCCACCTCAGTGGCCACCCACCCCACCACACGGGCCACCAGAACCACTCCAGTGGCCACCCACCCCACCACACGGGCCAACAGAACCACTCCAGTGGCCACCCACCCCACCACATGGGCCACCAGGACTACTCCAGTGGCCACCCACCCCACCACACGGGCCACCAGCACCACCCCAGTGGCTACCACCTCTGCGTCAATGACCATCAGCACTGTTTCAGTTGTTGCCACCGAGACTTCCTCGGTGGCCACCCCCATCACCTCACAGGTGACCAGCACCACCTCACTGGCCACCAACACCACCTTGCTGACAACCAACCCTGCCTCAGTGACTGCCAGCACCATCTTGGTGGTTGCCACCAACACCTCTGGGAACAGTGAAGAGGAGACACGGGTAAGGGAACGAGAAAGGGAAGGGGAAGAAGGGGAAGGGGAAGGGGAAGGGAAGGAGGAAAAGAGAAGGGAAGGGAGAGGGAAAGGGAAAGGGAAAAGGAAAGGGAAGGGGAGCTGTTGGCTGGGCTGTTGTAGCCCAACTGGTCCCTCGTGGGAGCCTGGAGTGCCACAGGAGCATCTCCAGGGGTGGAGGGGAGCAGGCAGTCCCTCGGGCATGGGGAGTGGGTGTGCAGGGACAGCCACTCTGCACACCAGGCTGTGGCTGGGGACAACACCGTGGTGACACCTCTGGTGTGTCCTCCCTCCAGCTCACCTGCCAGAGCTTTCAGTGCTCCGGGGAGAGGTGCTACCAGGATGAAGCCCACACCAACAGCACAGTGAGCTGTCCCACCAAGAGCCACTGCCAGGTATGGAGCTGGGATAGGAGAGGGAGGCACGGAAGATGGAATGGGAGATGGAGGCACAGGGAGCTGGGACGAGAGACTCTGTTCCCCCTTTTCTCTCTCCCTGTTCTCTCCGGAACCCACAGGGAGCTGGGATGGGGGATGGAGACACAGGGAGCTGGGATAGGAGAGGGAGGCATGGGAAGCTGCGATGGGAGTCTCTGTTCTCCCTTTTCATCTGGAACCCACGGGGAGATGGAATGGGAGATGCAGGAATGGGAGATGCAGGCACAGGGAGCTGGGATGGGAGGCTCTGTTCTCCCTTTTCATCCTGAACCCCCAGCGCTCTGTTGAGTCTGTGCCAGTCTCCTGTTTCCCTTCCTCTCTCTCTGTTGCAGTCTCTTCTCTCCTCCATCACAGCCTCTCCTCCCCCTCAGCACCTCTCCCTTTCCCTCTTGCAGCTTTATCGTTTCTCCAGCACAAATTACAGCGCCGGGTGCAGCAGCAGCTGCAGCTTGGAGCTGTGCAGAGCCAGGAGCAGTGTGAGCACCCAGCACTGCACCCTGGACTGCTGCAACTCTTCCCTCTGCCTCCAGCTCAACGCCAGCTCCTACGGTACCCACACAGGGACTCTGGGGTTCCTCCTGCTGCAGGGGGGGGTGTGGGTGGGCAAATCCCCCTTGCAGAGGGCTGGCAGGGGCTGCAGGGCCACCAGCTCTCCTCTGGGAAGGTTGGCCCAGCAGCTGCTCAATTTTTCCTGGCTGTGTGGGCAAGTGCTGGGCACAGCTCACGGGGCTTCTCCTGTCTCTGCAGGTGACTTGCCAGCCACCACCACGCTGCCTGCAACCACCAGCACCACCCAAGCTCCCCCCCGAAATGTAGGTATCATCCAGGCAGGTGCTGAGCTCCTCTCCTGTCCCTAGGAGCCAGGGTCCCACCTGCTTCTGGAAGGGGAATAAATCCTTAACGAGCTTTGAAAGGAGAGAGTCTGTAACGAGCTTTGTAAAGAGGAAGGAAAAGGAGCTTTGAAACTTGTTTGCTGGTGTTTCACTTGAGTTTCCTGCAGTTGCAGATGGGATGCTCTGAGTACGACCTGCTGGAGGCAGTGCTGGCAGGAAACCAAGAACTAAGGGGGGGTCTAAGGAGCCCCCAGGAAAGAAAGGCTGTGGGAAGCTCAGTTCCTGTCCTGGGAGTCCTGCTGTCTGGACTGATGAATGTCTCCTTCTTTTGTAGGGGAAGGTGTGTGCAGCGTTCTCCTGTCACGGGGATGGATGTTTCAGAGGCAAGAAGACTGTTGCTAAGTGCATTGTTGGGCAGGAGTTCTGCCAGGTATGGCCTTGGGGCTAAAGAGCAGGAGCTGGGGTGTGCCTGGGTGCTTCCTAGCAGGACCCCTGGGATAACATCTCTTTCCTCCTTTCAGATGAAGAAGATGGGCTTGAATTACGTGGCAGGATGCAGCAGAGCCTGCCAGGATGCCAAACCAGTCTGTGCCAGCAGGGTGAAGGCTGCCTGTTACCAGGAGTGCTGCCCAGCTTCCCTGAAATCCAGCTGCCTGAAGCTGGATGGCAAAGTTCATGTCAATAGTGCTGGGCAGGTGACACTGGCCCCTCTCCTGAAGCTGGTGGCTTGTGGGGTGGCCCTGCTCCTGAGCCACAGGCTCTCAGCTGCCCTCTGGGAGTAAGCAGCCCCCCTGGGTGCCCTGTAGCAGAGCTCCCTTAGGATCCCACTCATTAGGTTGCTCTCTGACTTCAGCCCAAGCTGCTATAGAATGCCCTCTGTTACCTCCCTGTCCCAGAAGCAGGGTGATCCCTTCCTGAGGAGCTGCTGATCCCACCTCCCATTTAGAGCTTCACTCTAAAGCTTGCAGTGGCCCAGGGCTAGTGAGTCCTGGCTCCTGTTGGGTGTCTGACATTTCAGAGAATTTTTAAATACTTGTAATCGAGACTCCCCCAGCGTCTGCAGAGGCAAAGCACTTAATCTGTGCACTGAGGAAGCTACAAAGAGAGATTCTTCCCTGCCCTGCTAAAAACCTGCAGTCCTGTGAGACTTGCAAGCTAATTATGATTTCTGAGAGCTGCTGCAGTGTCTGCCTTTGTGCTGCTGGGACTGCAGGTGCTGGAAGGAGTGACCTCAGGAGTAGGAACAAGAGGGTGTTAAGTCTGCTTAGAAACCACAAAAATCTGCCTGGACTGAAGGTACAGGATCTGCTCTAGTTAATAATCTGCTTGCAGCACAGCCTCTGTGGGCACCCTCTTGTTAGTTTAAAACTGCTTTGCTATTGAAATACCTCAGCTGGGCAAGTAAGATGAGTAAGTGTGCTCCATCTCGGATTCTGAAGCAGGAAAATGGGATTAATCCAAATGTGTCTCATGTTTTAGATGATCCTATATGTGAGCAGCAGCCTGTGACTGCATCGGATGGAGCTGGGCAAAGCTCCCCCGTGTCACCTCAATGCTGGCCCCTCCCGCGGGGGTCTCTTTAATGAAAAGCTGGCAAAAATAGAAATAGTCCGTGTGTGAGTGATGGGGTGTTCTGGGGAGAGCCTGGGTGCTGCAGGAGGACTGTGCTGGCCTTGCTCCCGGGAGGGCTTCACTCTCCAGTCCTCCTGCGATGCCACCGGCTGGGCAGCTCCTGGGCTGCAGGGATGGGATGGGATGGGATGGGATGGGATGGGATGGGATGGGATGGGATGGGGTGGGGTGGGATGAGCACAGCCTGGAGGAGGAATTGCTGCAGCCTGGAGGAATTGCTGCAGCCTGGAGGAATTTCTGGCTGGTTCCTTCCAGGCTGCCGGGCAGTCTCACTCCTCATGCTGCTCTGGTGCATCAGAACCACAGCCCAGGGGCTGGGCTGAGTTTTTGTTTCAGGCCACGGTGGCAACGGATTCCCAGCGCATGAAACGGGGATGAAAACACCCGGGGGGTTTCTGTCTCAAAACCACCAGCCGGCGCCCCATTTCTTGTAAATAAACGGGGCATCTCCTGCTTTCACCAGGAAACCAAACCCCCTGCCCCTCTCCCCTTCCCTGCGGGACCGGGGGAAGGACGGGCGGGGATCGTGTCCCCCCCGGTGCATGGGATGGGAGCTGCTCCCGGTCCCGTTGTGTCCTCAGCCCCCGCCTCTATTCCCGGTGCCCGCTCTCCCGGCCCCGCCGCGTCATTCCGGGTCCGGTGCCGGCGGGGGCAAAGGCCGGAGGAACCGGGGCCGGGCAGGAGAAGAGAAAAGAAATCGGGGCCGTTGGTGGCGGGGCCGTTGGCGGGCGGTGCCGGGGCCGTTGGTGCCGGGGCCGTTGGTGCCGGGGCCGTTGGTGGCGGTGCCGTTAGCGGGAGAAGCGGAGGCTCCGCAAGGACGCTTTACGAGAGCTCCGCTGAGCGACCGGACGGGGACGGCCACCGGAGCCGGTACCGGGCCAGAGGATGGATCAATCGGTCGCCATCCAAGAAAGCTTGGGGGAGGGGGAAACCTGCCGGATCGTATCCTTTGGCTCGGTCTCGATGGGGCAGCCGCTTGCGGGGGGGGCGGCCCCGGGGGTCCCGTCTGTTCCTGACTCTTCCCGTCTCTTCTCCCCTTCTCTTCCCGTCCTTCCTTGACCCTCGGCCCAGGCGGTGCAGGGGGTCCTGGCCGACGGGGAGAGCCGGGAGAGCCGGCTGCTGGGCTTGGTGGAGAGCGGCGGGCAACGCGCGTAGGTGCTGGGGAGCCCGGGGATACCGGGGGTACCGGGGGGGGAGGAGGGAGCGGGGGGGTCCCCCAGGGAGAGACCGAAATGCGGTGTGGTGGTGCTGAGGGATGTGGTTGTGCTGAGGGACGTGGTTTAGTGGTAGCCCTGGCTGGGTTCGATGTTGGACCGGATGCTCTGAAAGGGTTTTTCCAAGTCAAGCTGTTCCGTCATTCTGTAGCATAAGAGCTGAGAGCTCTGCGGGTCTCTTCCCGGCCTTGGAAACTCCCTGGAAACTCCTTCCCTCAAACACTTTCTGCTGGGGAAAGAGCCTTGTAGGTTTGAAAGTCTGATGCTTGGGAATTTCTCTGGCTGGATGGTATTAATGTTAGAGAGAAAAGCTCAGCCCAGGTTCAGGGCTGGTGAATGTTGCCAGAAACAAATCAATTCTCATTTAAATGGGGGTACACTGGGGGGTGGGCACATAGTAAGTGACTTTGGGGACTGCAGCTGGAGGGGTTGGGGTTTGTCTGTGCCTGCAGAGCTGCCAGAATTGCTTTTGCCTGCTCTGTGCTTGCAGGATCCATGTGTATACTCACCGGAGGATGGCCATATCAGCTGAAGATGTCTGGCTGGAGAAGGTTATCCCCATCACAGAAGGTTTTATAGTGGAAGAAGGTACTGGCATGCTTTGGTGGCTTACTGGATGTCTCTAAAGAAGGAGATGAAGAAGTTGGAGTCCATATTTTATTATTCTGCTTGTTGAAATTTGGAATCTATTTGTCCACATTTTTTTATTCGATTTTTTTATTCGATTTTTTTATTCGATTTCCCAGTGGCACTCGTCCCTCACGTGTCATGGGTGGGAGGGCCCCACTGGGTCAATAACTCTGCAACCCAGAGCACCCTGTGCCCTGACAGGCACCAGCCCAGCAGGTTTGTTCTGCCTGCTTCCCTTCGTACAAGGAGGGTTTGGGGTTTGGGGAGCTGATGAGCACCATCACAGTCTGCAAACCTGCTTCACAGCTTTGTAACTGAACTTTGGTTTGCCTTTGCAGTTGTCCTGGACAGTGACCTTCAAGTCCTTGGTGAGTTCTGTGTCTGCTTTAGTGCCTGTCACGGGGGTTCCCTGAGGCTGCTGCTTGGCAGGGCAGGCGTGGGGGGCTCGTGGTTTTTGGGGGATCTTGTCTTGGGTGTGCTGTTTGCTGTGGTTTGGTTCATGCTCACAAATATCATCACAGAATCATAGAATGGGCTGGGTTGGAAGGGACCTCAGAGCTCATCAAGTCCAACCCTGGATCCACTCCCCCTGTGGTTCCCAGCCCATGGCACTGAGTGCCACCTCCAGGCTCTTTTTAAATATCTCCAGGGATGGAGAATCCACTACTTCCCTGGGCAGCCCATTCCCATCACCCCAGTTCCACCACAGGATGAATTTTTCTAAATGTTTTTAAACTCTACCGGGAGGTGAATTAATTGTTGTTACTTCGTGGGCAGAGTTATTAAAAGTGCTGATTTTTATATTTTTAAATGGCATTCTCGTGGAAAGCGTGGATAAAGACCACGGTAAGCAGTCGTGGCTGCTGAGTTCTGCGGGGTCTCGGCTGGGCCCGGCAGCACCAGCACCAGCACCACGAGGCCTCTTTGCTCCCGCAGGTTCCGATGTGACGGTTCGGTTCGGCCCGGCGGAGGATTGCCTCACGGTGCAGCTGCCTTTCGGCTCCCACACGCGGGATTTTCTGCGGGAACTCCGCGGCGGCCCCGGGGGAGGTGCGGGATGGCGGCGGGGGTGGGGACAGGGGCGGGGCGGGGCCGGGGACATCACCGGGTCCCGCTCCCGGTTCTGGTGCTTGCGGGTTTATTCGGTGGTGCGGGAGTGCGGTGATATCCGCGGGCGGGCGGACCCAGCGAGGTGAGTGCGGGGACGGGACCGGGATGGGGACCGGGGGCTCCCGGTGCTTTGCGGTGCGGGGGGGGGCGGCAGCTCCGGGGGTGAGCGCGGACAAACGGAGCTGTGGGTCGGGGCAGGCTCCGGTGTGCCGGGAGCGAACCGAACCGCGCAGGATCCGCGGAGCTGCCAGCATCCCCCGGCCAGAACCCCCCTGGCCCCGTGTCCCGGGGGCTGCCTGCTCCGGGGGTGGGTTCAGCCCTGTCCCTGCCTCTCCCTCTGCCTCATCCCCGCCGCTCCTGCTGCCCGGCACCGTTTTTCTCCGGGCCAGATGCGGGGATGAGAAGGAAGGTGCGGGGATGAGAAGGTGCGGGGAGTCAGAGCGGTCCCGTGAGCTGCGTGGCTTCGGGCTCACCCCCCCCTCATACCCGCCGGGCTCCCCTTAAGCCCTGAGGGTGCAGTTTGGTGTTGCTGGAGTTTCTTCCTTCCTGCCTTTTATTTCTGTCTTTATCAGGAGTGTATTAAAAAACAAAAAAAAAAAAGAAAAAAGAGAAGGGCACAGAATTTTGTGACTGGAGCCCGGGATGGGCTGAGGAGGGGTCTGTGAACATCCATCCGAGATGGGGCCCCTCTTTATTGCTGAGAACTGCCTGCGAGAGGCTGGGCTATACCTCCGTGTTTAGGAGGAAAACCAGGCTGGCTGAAAGGCAGCCCCGGCTCCTTTGCTGGGTGTTTCGGTTGTATCTGGAGCACAGTAACAGCCTTTGAAGGGTAAGCTCCTTGGGAGGTAGTTCTATCAAGTCATGCCTCTGGGATCTGGCACAATCGCCTTTCCAAGGCTTCTTTGTATTTTTCTTGAGTCGAGGGATTTTTTTTTTTTTTATCCCCTCTCCTCCCCCCCCTCCATGTTGGCAGAAGAAAATACCTGTCTGCCATCACTTGGGGTCTTTTTGGAATAGGAGTTGATACCATATGAGATTTTTCCTGCAGTTTTCTGGGAACAGTTGTAACTTTATGTATACTGAGGTAGCTACTTCCTTATGCAAATCAAAACACATTGAAATGCCGTGTTGAATCTATTTATATTTTTCATTTGTTAGTGGAGTGATGTTAGTTCATCAAGTCTTCTGTGAATCAAGACTGGCTAATGCATGAGAGCATCTCTGAAGGCACACAGTACCTTCCCTGTGCTGGCCAGTGCCATCGTTCTCTGTGGGTCATAAAACCTGAGCTCTTCCCTTCCTGATGGCAAAGTGACACCTTCACCTGATGGTGAAGTGAAAGGTCAGGCTGGTTCTTCTCACCGTCAAGATGTATTTCGTGGTCATTATTGGGAGAACTTGCAGAAGCCCAGGCAGCACTGGATGAGTTTTCAGTGCCTCTGGGGAATTCTGGTGATTTTTCAGCTCTGTCCCAGCTCACCAGGACCTGGTGTCTCAGAGCATCCCCGTGCTTCTGGACCACCCTGAGCAACTTTGGTTCTGGTCTGTGCCCAGGTCTGAATCACGTGTGCTCCTGCAGCTGACCTCTGATAAATCCTCTTACAGTCTTTATTCTCAGAGGGCTCTTGGGCAGAAGAGGTTTTCCAAGCTGAGAATGAGGCCATTTCTTGTCAGCTTGTTTATGTTCCAAGTGCTTAGGTGAGATATTTTGAGTTCTCTTTCTGGTTTGTCCTCTTATCCTGGACAATGTGCTTTGACAGCACTACTGCTTCAATATTTCTGGATTGTGCTCACTGAAGGAGAAGCTCAGCTGAATGACTAGAACCTTATAATCTTTAAAACCATATTTCTATAATAGAACCTTATAATCTTTAAAACAATTTCTGTATCATAGTTAGATTTATGTGTTAAGTAGTGTTACCTTGAGATTTCTGTTCATTCACCTCAAACATGGAGATGCCCACGCAGAGGCCTCTTTTTTTTTAGCTGTTATTTTGCCCCTTGTAGGAGTCTGTTCTAACTGATACAAAATGCTGAAACTGGGCAAGTTTTGCTGATGTTGTGTGATGTGTGTAGTGTCACACCTGTATGCAGTTATATTTGCACGGCAGCTGCCCTGTTATTTTTTTAGAAATGTGCAGTTTGAGGCACTTGATTCTGCTGAGGCACAGTGGGTTCATGTGGTGACTCCTGCATAAGAAAATAAATGTTAGATTGGGGTTGTTTTGGTTTGGTTTCCCCTCCTCCCTTTTTTTTTCTTCCTTTCTTTCTACTTCCTGTCTTGCTTCAGAAAGGAAAAACATGTTATTAAGATACAGTTTTTGGATTCCCAGGATAAAGCCCTGGATTTTGTGCTGCTGAGTCCTGTCTGAGCTTGGCTGGGAGGTGAGCAGCATGCAGCAGTTCTGTTCTTCTCTCTGGCTACACTCCTCTAGAGAGGAAGCTGCATCATCCCACAGCAGTTCTGATAAAATAAGCTGGGTCTGTCAGATACCTAAAGAGAGCCTGCAGTGCACTTCGTTTCTCTAAGGAAATCTAAGTTATTTTTTCTTCACAGTTTTATGCCAGTGCTTGTAGAAGTTTGTTGAGAAATTAAAAGAACACTTGGGATCTAATATGAAACATTTTGGTTTTTTCCAGAAGCTGTTGGCTCGGAAGATGCCAAACAGAATGGGAAAAAGGTTGCAGTGAGTCAGAACCAGAGCCAGAGTTGCACGGATGAAAGTTCTCGCAGGTATGGTGGATCTCTTGTGTCTTGTCAGGTTTGGTGAAGCAGAGAGTTGTGCTCTTTCTGGAAGGTCTAGTGCAGAGGAAAAGTGATGGCAATGTTTCCTTGCCCCTTGAGCTCTGTCTGCCCTCCAGAGAGGGTCACTGACATGTGACAGTAAATATATATATAGCACCAAAGTTCTGGGAACGGATGGAATGAACTGGAGCGGGCAAATTGTTGATGCTTTCATGTCTGGAGGAAGAAAAAGAAAGTGCAGAGAGCTGGGCTTCCTGGTTTTGGGGCTGGAAACAGAGTGGGGTAGTTGGTTTCTGGTGTCAGCGTGAGGTCTGTGCACACACAAGAGCTCGTGCAATCTTGTGGCTGTTATCTCATGTTATCTCATTCCATCTCCTGGTGGCCGTGTCCCTCTCTTTGTGAAGAAAATCTGGAGAGTCTTGTTAGGAGAAAAGTTCAGCACGAGCTTGCTGTCAAAACTTCAGTGGGAATTGCATCACAGTCTCTTAGAGACTGTCCTTCCAGTCCCCTTTTTGGGCATATTTTTGCAGTTCAGTGGAAGAGAACCTGCTAGTCTTGTTTATTCAGAGACCTTTGGCTGAGGGCCACCCTGTCTCATAGATGCACTCGTAAAATGCTGCAGTTTCATTTTCCAGTTCCCAGGACTTTTCAGACCCTGCAGCATTTGTCTCTCTGTGCTGTCCTTGGCACTGGTGTGCAGGTTGTTGATCTGAAATTTTTACCATTCCCTTGCTTGTGGGAACTCCCAAACCCTGATGTTATTACTGTTGCAAAAGGAGTTTGCAGAGCCAGGAGATACTAAATAAACCCACCTCTACCTCCTCCTGCTCTGTGCAGAGGCAGAGTGGTGAGTTCTCCACCAGAAAGCTTTTTAAACAAGCACATTTTAATTCTGCTGAGCAGAGACACCAGGAGATGAGATTTGCATCTCCTCACTCTGGTAAGCAGGAAATGTCTACAGGTTTTGTATCACCAGCCAGGTGGGAGTGAATCAACAGCCTGAACCCAGTTAGTGAAAAACATTGCATTTAATTAAACTGGTTTTGTCAAGAGATAGGAACCATTCTGAGAAATGCTCGTTTCAGTCTTGTGTGCTTGCCCAAATATTGATTCTTTTGAGTGAAACAGGCAGAGAAATGTGAAACAGATCCTTGGGGGCAGAAATAAGCTGCTTGGGGGGTGTGGATATCCTGGGTTTCATCGGGCAGTTTTGCTTTCATTTGCAGGCAAAGCAAAGTCAAATCTGCAATAACAGCTGAGATGGTGCAATCCAGTGATGTGGTGGCTTCAAGCAAGGCTTCACTTTTACCTGAACTGGATTTTGGACTAAGAGATTCTATAATAACAGCTCGTCTTAAAGAAATGGAGGATTCCTATACACAGATACAGAACTTCAGGTAAGAATCACTCCTGAGAAGAACTTCTTATAAAGCTGTCAAAATCACTCATGTTTGTGATTTTATCTGGTGACCCTATAAGTAAGAAATTAATGAGCAAAGCATGATTCATGCTTTTCAGCAGCTTTGTTTCCTCCTTTGGGCATTAGCAGAGAAGAATTTCATTCATCTCTTTTTCAAGGCTTGCCACATGGCTCTTGTTAAAAAAATGGCCTTTTTGAAATTACTTTTTCCTGAGCTTATTTCAGACTCTGTCTGGAAATACATCAGTTGTGGGCACCTCTGGCTTTCTCCCTCACTGCTTCTATTCACTCCTTTTCCATGTAGGTGTTCCAATAAGTTCATAAGAGCTTGAGTGAAATATAAGTAGTAGCAAGACTTTACCATGGCTGAAATAATTTTATGTATGTTATTCTATGAATTTATAATTTCAAACTGCTACTGGATAGCTCTAGTCTTTATATATATATATATATGTAAAAACATGTAACCTGTAAAACATGTCTATGAACATGCTACTGAAATTAAATCATTTTAAGGCTTTACATTTTGTCATATTTTCCAAATTCCCCCCTGGAAACTTGTTACTGCAAAGTGGTTATATGTAATATTAAGTACATGGGTTAATAACAGTGGTATTTCCATCAGCTCTACAATCTGCAGCTCTGGGATTTAGCTCATTTCTTTGCAGATTTTTTGCTGGGACATACAATGTGAATGGTCAGGCCCCCAGAGAAAGCCTTCAGCCTTGGCTTATGTGTGATGCTGAGCCACCAGACATCTACTGCGTGGGGTGAGTGTCTCCCCCTGGCCTGGGGGTTGCCTGTGAGTGCAGCTCAGGGGTGTCCAGCTCCTTAGCTTTACACAACATCCAATCAGCATAAATTAATTTTGAGTTTTCAGCTATAAATTTAATGAGCACAAGTTGATGTAGTTCTTTCCCGGAGGAAAGGGCTGGAGAGTTATCAACAAGTGCATGCATCTGTGGGTTCCTTCCTCTTAACACAGTTTCCAGGAGGTTGATCTGAGTACAGAAGCCTTCTTTTTCTATGGCACACCACGGGAAGAAGAATGGTTGAAAGCTGTCACTGATAATCTTCACCCAGATGCCAAATATGAAAAGGTAAACGTGGCTTTTGGGGAGGTTTGAGCGTGGAATTATTTCCCCCATGGGGCTCTTTCCTTCTGCTTTCTCTTTTTCTCCACTGCTGTCTCCTCCAGGGGTTCATGGGCTGCAGGCTTTTTGCTCTGCAGTGATGTAGGTGGAGTTGCTGTGCAGGGGCAGGACAGGAGACCAGAGCAAGGAATCTTCTGCTGTCTTGGGGGAAGAGAATAGGAATTATCTTAGTTTCTTCATACCTGTCTCCACAATCCATGGTGGGAGGTATCTTGGTTGGAACACTGCTGCTGTTTTGGTCTGCTTTGTCTCTTGTCACTGTTAGTGAAGGGAAATTCCTTCTATGGGCTGTGCCTGGGCTGTAGGTTTTGCTTTGGGTTTGCTTCAGCTTTGTTCCCTGTGGTGTTTCGTCCCTGGCTGCTCTGGGTGCTGTGCTGCTGAGAGCCCAGCTGGTCCTTCTGATGAAGTCTGGAATTCCTTTTTTTTTTTAATCTGTATTTTTGTGGCCCATGTTCTGGACAGGGGACGATGGGCTTTCTCTCTTCAAACCTCTCCCCTTCTGTTTTACAGGTGAAACATGTGAGGCTCGTGGGAATCATGCTCCTGTTGTATGTGAGAGAGGACCTGGTGATGAACATCTCCGAGGTGGAAGCCGAGACTGTGGGAACTGGGATCATGGGGAAGATGGTAGGAATGGCAACCCTGGGCTGAGGGGCTTCTGTCATGTAGAAGCTTCTGACCAACGTCTTTGTCTTTATCTTTCAGGGGAACAAAGGTGGCGTGGCCATAAGATTTAAATTCCATAACACTACTCTGTGCATTGTGAATTCCCACCTTGCAGCTCACATGGAGGAATACGAGAGGAGGAACCAGGACTTCAAGGACATCTGCTCTAGGATGCACTTCTGCCAGTCGGATCCCAATTTGAACTCTCTCACTATTGCCAAACATGAGTATGCTTCCCCTCTGGCTGTACCAGTCACTGGGTGGGGCAGGGGGAACTTTATGAAGGAAGTAGGGTGCCAGTTTCTCCTGGCTGGAATGTGGGAAGGGGCCAGAAATGCTTTACTGTAACCCTGGGTTTGAGGGTGGTCACTGTCCCATTCTGACAAGTCACTTGCCACCTGATGCTCTCCCAGCCTTTGTTTTATTTTCAAGCCTGAGGTGAGAATGTGGCAATGATGTGCACTGATTTCCCCAGTGGGCTGTGGGATTTAGTCTGTGTGGGCTATCAGAAGCACCAGCTGTGACAGAGATGCAGGAAGGGAATTAAAAAGCAGCAAAAGTAGAAAATATAGCTTCTCTTTCAAGTTTTCACTGTTGCTTCTTGCCTGTGATGGCCAAGCAGACAGCACCCACCTGAGAGTGTTGAGAGGAGCTGGTGGGTCCTGCTTGTGGCCAGACCATGCTCTGGACACCCTGAGGTCTCTGGGCATACTTGTGCTCTGTGTTCTCTTGCAGTGTGATCTTATGGTTGGGTGACCTCAACTATCGTTTGGAGGATCTGGATGTGGCAAAAGTGAAGCAGCTGGTGGAAGAGAAAGCTTTTCTGGAGCTTTTCCAGTATGACCAGGTACTGCTGGCCCCGGCCTGCAAGTGGGGCTGGTCAGAAACTGCACACCCACTCTGCTCCTCCTTCTCTGTGCTGAGCTTGTCCCTTTTAGATCATATGGGAATTGTGCTTGAGTTTATTTAAATTAAATGTTTTGCCCTTTTTTTTTTTTTTTTTTTTTTTTTTTTTTTCTTTCCTAGCTAAAGAGGCAAATGAATGCAAATGCAGTCTTTGAAGGATTTACAGAGGGAGAGATTTCTTTCCAGCCAACATACAAATATGATGCTGGCTCTGATGACTGGGACACAAGGTGTGGTGCAGTCTGATGTTATCACTGAAGGAAGTAAAAAAAAAAAAAAGCTAAAGAATGGCAGATCTAATGACAATAAACAGGAACAATTCTTAGATTATTGCTCTTCCTCTCCTTTAGGTCCAGTTTACATGTATTCATCTTGCTTTTCTTCCACTGATGTTTACCAGATCTTTTTCCCAGGAATAATCCATTGGGTTTCCCCAGAGCTGTACAAAATTAAGGAATCATTTTAGTTAGTTTCTTTTTTGTTGTTGTTGGTTTGTGGTTTTTTTTTCTTGGTAAATTTTTAGCATCTTTTATTTGCTGATACCTCCTATACCTCCTCAGATCAGGCCAGATGGGGTCTGAAATGGTGGATTTGTGCTGTCTGTAGCTGAGTGCACTCTTCTGTAAGTCTGAGCATTGCACTGATTGTATCAAAAGAACAAAACAAATATTTTCAGCTTTGAAGAAGCAGAAAGCAAAGCATGATAGATACTTAAGCGCAGACAATTTTGCAACTGCTCAAAGCAACTGTGGAAAACACAGCTTTGGAGGAGAACTGGTTCCAGGCCGTGGCAGGAAAACAGAGTCTCTGGGAGAGCAGGATCTTGCCTTGCTTTGTTTCTCCACCTGAAGTGGAATTTTGGCCTCTGTTTTAGTGAGAAATGTCGTGTTCCTGCCTGGTGTGATCGGGTACTCTGGAAAGGGCAGAACATTGCTCAGCTGAGCTACCGTAGCCACATGGATCTGAAGATCAGTGACCACAAGCCAGTGAGCTCTGTGTTTGAGATCGGGGTGAGTACCTCAGTGCTGGAGGAAGGAACTCTGCTGACCTCCTCCTCCTCTCTGGGGAAGGGGAAGGAGAAGGGAGGTTCTGCTCTTTTCCCTCTCCTCCTGCTTTTATGGCTCCACAGGGAACAATGGCTTGGAAGGTGGGCTGGATAAGATGCTGAGATAGAATTGTTGTTCATGGTAAGCTGGGGTTGTGTTAAGTGATGCTTCAGCTGAGCAGTAGATTGCAGGAATGGAATGGTTCCTTTGCCTTTTCTACTTATTTTCCAAATGATTTTCACAGAAACTTGCAGTGCAGGACTACTGCTTCACTAACATCATGATAGTGGCTTGCCTAATGAATTTTTTAAGGAAAAGACAGGCTGCTCAAGCACTGACTGAGTGACTGTCTCACTAGTTATGGCAAGTGCCCAAAATCATCCTTTGCTCTGCATCCCAGGAGGTCTCAGAGCATCCGTGCTTATTCCGTGTGTACACGGGTGTGCTCTGTTTCATCACTCCCTCTGTTTCCAGCTGTCTTTCAGCTCCCTGGCAGAGGCCCTGTAAATTCCAGCTGCCACAGAGTGTGTCCTTTTCAGGTCAAGGTTGTGGATGAGGAGCTCTACCGAAAAGCCTTTGAAGAAATTATGCGCTCCCAAGACAAGATGGAAAATGCCAGCATCCCCTCAGTCACCCTCTCCCGAACGGAGGTAAAGTGTATTTATTTGTGTGCTGGGGAAGCTGAGAAACTCCTGACCCCAGGAGAGCCTTCCTGCCATAGAACTACACTAGATAGAGACTAGACCCTGAGGTCTGGCAGAACTCAAACAGAATATTTTGACTTCCAGCTGTTCTCTGTTGACTGGCCTGAGAAATACTCATTTCTGTTTAGATAAATGCCACTCAGAGCAGCAAGCTGAAATGGAGGGTGTGTTTCCCCCTGAGGTGGGGAGAGAGAGAGAAAAAGGGTGGTTTGTTCCCCTTGCTCTGCCTTGTTTCTTTGAAACATAAAATGTAAAACATGAATGATGTGGAGGAGGTCACAAAACCAACGTTTGCTTTGTGTGATGGGGACTGAAAAAGATCAGGAAGTGAGAGATTCACAAGTTTCCTTTGGGTTATTTGAGGGGAACATTTGTATGAAAGGGGCTTTAGCATACAGAGTAAGCAGATGTGATCCTTTGTAATCCTGGAAGACGTGGGGTGCAGAAGCAAGAGGGTTAACCTGGGGATCTTGCTGCTTAATGATTAAACCCCAGGACAGGGATTGCTGCTGGTGCCTGCCATGGGCTGATGATGTTCTCTGACATTGGTTCCCAGTTCCATTTTGAGGACGTTAAATACATGCAGCTGCAGGAAAAGATGTTTACAATCTGTAATGGAGAAGTGGCCTGCCAGTTTGAATTCATCAACAAACCAGATGAGGAAGCCTACTGCAAGAAGTGGCTGATTGCTAATCCCAGCAAGGGCTTTCTGCAGCCAGGTGAGTTCCTTGTTGTTCCTCTCACATTAATCAGCTAATGTTGTCAACTTCTGGCTTAATTCTGGCTTAATTCTGACCGTGTTATGCCTTAGAATGCAGGCTTGTTGATTTAATATCTTTTGTAACCAAGTATGGATTTTATCATCTCCCGGCAGGTGCTGAGAAGACAGTTAAGTTGGAGGTGTTTGTTAATAAATCAACAGCTACACGCCTGAATTCTGGAGAGGAAAAACTTGAAGATATCTTGGTCTTGCATCTTGACAGGGGGAAGGATTATTTCCTCTCTGTAACGGGAAACTACTTGCCAAGTTGCTTTGGGTCTCCTATTCATACCCTGTGCTACATGAGGGAACCCATCCAGGACATGTCAGCAGAATCTGTTCAGAAACTTGTGAGTTAAGGACAAGAATTCCCTTCCAAACCCCCAGGAATGATTCAAACGAGATGCTAAGTCCTGTTGCTTGCTCAAGAGCCTTCTTCCACTCCCCTGCTCTCTCCTCTGAGGATGCTTGTGCATGGGTTGTTGTTTCTTCTCTCTGGAGTGTTGTGCTAACCTTGTGTAAAGCCTGGGGAGTGAAGCTGCACACTTTCTGACCAAGGAATAATTCTCAGGTATAAACTCTGTGAAGCATTTTTGCCAGAGCTACTTTTTTTTTTTTCTTTTTTTTTTTTCCCCTCACTTTCAGACCCTGATGCCACTAGAGCTGAGTGATGATGGCATGGAAGGTGAAAAGCCCATGGAAATTCCAAAGGAGCTGTGGATGATGGTGGATCATCTCTACAGGAATGCTTCCCAGCAGGTTGGCAGTGTTTGTGCTGGGGTTTTTGTGTTAGGATTAGATTTGAGGATGCTCCTGGAAATGAGAATTTCTGTGGCTGTTTGGGCAGTGGTAGAGAGAGCTGAAGGACACTGTGTGCTCAGTGATCCTGGAGCCCCAGGTTCTGGTCCCTGATGGTGTCTGTGTGGCATGCAGCAGCCTCACCAGAGCTGCTCTTGCTGGGATTTTCCAGACAGATGATAGTGACACAGCTGTTATTTATCCAAATAACTTTCATTTTCCTGGAGGATGAGTTAACTGTGTGCTTTGCAGAAGGACCTGTTTCAGCAGCCAGGCCTCAAGTCGGAATTTGAGCAAATCCGAGACTGTTTGGACAAAGGACCCCACGACACCCTCTGTATCCTTGCAGGATGTCCCCTGGGGCTCACTTAGTGACAAGAGCTGCCAAGATGTTATCAGTGTGCTCCACCAGGGGGTTTAAATCCCCATCTCTCAGCCGGGGGGGTGACTGACAGCTGCATTTCCTTGTAGTCAGCGTGAAAACCTCTGCCGGGTCCTGTTGGTGGCTGCTGATGGGTTGGGGTCTGACCTCCCAAGCTGTGAACTCAAAGCTCTGTGAAGACCAGAGCCAAGATGAATGTTTCAGCAGAAATTCCACCAAAGTAGATCTGCCTGTGCTCTCCTCTTCCTTAACCATTTGGGGACCAGTTGGCAACAATCACTCAATTGCTGAAGCTCTGCTGCTCTTCCTGGAGAGTCTGCCAGAGCCTGTCATCTGCTGCAGATTCTACAGCAGCTGTCTGGAGAGTGCCAGCAGCTACACACTGAGCAGCCAGGTAAAACTCCTGTAAATTCAGAGGGAGAGGAGAAAAAATGCTTTACGCCAGGCCAACAACAGGGTTTTGCTCTGAGAAATTTAATTAATTGATAATAGAAAGGATCTCGACTGCTTTTGGGTCACTCAGAGCAGTCAAGGTTGGGTGATGTTGGAAGGAGATGAAGCTGCTAAGGCATTGCCACATCTTCAAGATAAATATTTGTGGTTTGTTTTTTTTTTTTTTTTCCCACCTCCTCAGATCATCTCTAAACTGCCACGGTGCCATAAAAATGTGTTTGAATACCTGATGGCATTTCTGCGAGAACTACTGAGAAAATCAGGGAAAAACCACTTGGATGTGAATATCCTTGGTAAGGCTGCAACTGCAGCTCCGCTGCTCACAGGGGTTTGGCAGGATGTGTCACAAAAGCAGAGTCCCCTGGGGCAGTCTGAGCGTCACCTTGGGGGGTTACCTGTCACCCCCTGCAGCTGCTGGCTGTCTCACACTCTCTGGGGTTTTTTTTTCTTTCCAATTCAGGCAGTATTTTTGGTGAATTGTTACTACGACCTCCTCCTGGACGTCCTGCACCTGACTCAGCTGAGAAGAGGAAAGCTCAGCAGTTTATCTGTCGGTTCCTCCAGAGAAAAGATGATTCCCCCTGAGTTTCTGATGCGCTGATCTGCTCTATAGGTTTCAAACCACTGTAAAAATAGTATGTTTTTGTACACTGGCTTTTTCAAAACATTATCACAGGATTTTATACTTTTCTGGCAGTCTGGCAGCTGTCACTGTTTAAGGTGTGAAGTGTATAAAATTTCTAAATAAGCTGTACATAGGCAAGCAGAAGTAGAAAAGCTGATATTTACACTGTATTTTATTTATCTCAGAATTTATTGTTAATAAATAAAATAAATTAAAAGTTCCTGGTGGGTTTTACCAGCCTGTCTGCCTGTGGTTGATGTTGGGGGGGTCTGGGTTTCTCAGGTTGTACTGGGTCGTACTGGGAGCTTTGGGTGCCTGGGTGGCAGCAGCCATGGAACAGCCCCTGTGGGACAGTCAGACAGTCAGGGAACAGCCCTGTGGGGCTGCGCTGACAGAATGGGTGTATTTTGAAACTCTGTGTACAGTGTTGGGGTGTCAGGGTTTAACATTGTCCCAGGAATTAAACTGAATGGCAGATGCTCTCTGCTAATCCCCCTCCCCTCCCAGATAAAGGAAGGAGAGAGAAAAAGGGAGAGAGATTTATGGGTTGGAAAGTAAACGACACAGCTTTAATGAAACAGATATGATAAACAGGAAAAATTACTAATGTGCAAATAAGACAGGAAAACTGATACCACGTTCTTCCCTTTCCCCCCAATAACTCTCACATCATCCCTGGGAAATCCAGGCTGGAAACCTGGGGTCAGGAACAGATCCAGGCTGGAATGGATCAGGAGCACAGGCAGAGGATTGTTTGGAATCCTCCCAAGATGATGAAACAAAGAGGGAGAGGTGAAGAAGGGGAAGCAGGAAGGGGTTTGACCCTCGAGATCCCTCAAAGTGATACCGAGTCTGAGGGGGATGGGATGGGATGAATGGGATGGGATGGGATGGGATGGGATGGGATGGATGGAATGGGATGGGATGCTCTGTTCGGTCAATTTTCTCCATTATTTTCTCTGTTCCCAAAGGAGGGTTGCAGGTGGGACCTTTTAACACCTTTTTCTCCTTCCGGAGGGCAAACTTTTCCTCAGACCCGAGCAGTGCCCTTGGTTCCGTCCAACATTCTCCAGCAGGACCCCAAAACACGGCGTTACCCTTCCCTCAGCAGCTGCTGACAGGAACTGACCCGAAAGCAGCAGCACCAGGCACAAAATCCCCTTAAGCTCGGCCCAAACCACCCCAGAGGGTAGAATCCCTTCCTCCTCCAGCCCCGGGGCTCTTCCCGGTACCGCCGGAGCCGAACCGGGCCCGATCCCGCCGGTTCCTCCAGCCCGGGAGGACCGCGCAGGCCGCGCCCCTTCCCATCATCCCCCGCGGCGGGTGCGGCGCTCCCTGCGTGCCGCGCGCGGGCGGAAGCGGAAGTGAATGCGGTGGTGACCATGGTGCCGCCGGGGCGGGGAAGGAGCCGCCGCCTCCACCGGGAACCCGGTAAGCGGGGTGGGAAAGGCGAGAGGAGCGGCGGGAAGGTCCCGGGGATGGGGAAGAGAAGGCAGCGCTGCCCCACTGGAACCTCTCGGTGGAGCCGGGCCGGGCCGGGCCAACGCCGCGCCCAGGGTGGGTGTGTGAGGGGGGGGCGGTACCGGGACACTCGTCCGGGCCCGCGGGAGGGGAGAGCGGAACCCGGTCGGTACCTCCGTCCTCACCTCCACCCCTGCCCCCAGGCTCCGGGAACTGCCCCGTGCCCGCCCGGTGGCCGAGGTGCCCGCAGCGGCGCGGGCCCGGTTCGGGCGGGGCGAGGTAAAGCTGGGCCGGACCGGGCTGCCGGAACCGCCTGACCCATTCCCGGTCCTTTTATTGCAGATGAGCCGCTACGGTCTGATCGCCCGGTATCGCAGTGAGAGGCGGGGAGCCATGGGGGAGAACAGCCCCGAGGGCAACGTTATCTACTATGAAGTGGAGGAAGAGGATTTGAGCCCGGAGGAGAAGATGTTGGGGTTTCCTGACAAAAACGGGCTGGTGTCTTCATCCTCGGGGACGGTCTATGACAGGACAACTGTTCTGATAGAGCAGGACCACAGCGTGCTGGAAGATGAGGAGGAGGAGGGGCAGTGTGGGGATCACTTGCCTTTTTTACCAGAGGGTCATGAAGAAGGATTTCATTTAATAGCAGATCATGAAGGAATGTCCCAGGGTTACGTGCAACATATTATTTCTCCAGATCAGATTCATCTAACAATAAATCCTGGTTCAACTCCTATGCCAAGGAACATCGAAGGA